>JBBPBX010030387.1:7384-35220 GCA_038048925.1 Garcialebias charrua
AGAGAGAGAGCACAGAGAGAGAGCACAGAGAAGAGAGAGAGAGCACAGAGAGAGAGCACAGAGAGAGAGAGCACAGAGAGAGAGCACAGAGAGAGAGCACAGAGAGAGAGAGAGCACAGAGAGAGAGAGAGCACAGAGAGAGAGCACAGAGAGAGAGCACAGAGAGAGAGAGTACAGAGAGAGAGAGAGCACAGAGAGAGAGCACAGAGAGAGAGAGCACAGAAGCTATGTTTCCATCCATTTTCATTTCGTATTTTGAGCTACCTCGCAAATATGTAAATACAAATTAATGCAGATCAGAAGTGTTTCCATCTACTGGCTTGAAGCGCTTCTACCAAGCCGCGCACAGCGTCATTACGTCAGACGTCAGCGTCATTACGTCAGACGTCAGCACTGCGCATGTCTACAGTAAACAGGAAGTAGCGGTTGAAAACAGAACCCGGCCACACATCTCGTCAAAATCGAGAGAATATTTCAGGTACGTGTTGCTATCGGGCGAGTTGTATTTATTCTGTCATGCCAACTAGTTTTAGCGATGTTACATGTTGTCCGGAGCGGAAACAGCTGAACGTCACGTGACGTGAATTTTCGCTACGTCAGAAATGAGTCGGAAAATGTGTTTCCATTTGTCGTTTAGCGCATCTCAAATCCCAAAAACCACCTCAAGCGAGCGTATAAACTTTTTAGCGTAATTCAGGAAGTAACCTCGCAATTTGCCGTTTCCATTAAGCTTTTCTGCTGCGCTACTTCAAATTGCGCAGCTAGAAACCTTGATGGAAACACGACTAGAGAGAGAGAGCACACAGAGAGAGAGAGAGAGAGAGTATCTTCTCTCCACCAGACAGGGATTAAAGTTTTCACACTGATTATTATAAAGCACACGTCAGCAGACATCTGGAACATCTGGAAGCGGTGAATTAAAACAAGCTAATCTTTTCAAAAGCAGATTGTGACAGAAACACAAACAAAGAGAAAACTTGGAGGAGTTCAAGACGGAAACCTTGGCGGTTGACATAAACCGGTTTGTGAATGAATCGGGATGGCAGCTAAAGAGGTAGAAGAGGAGGATTTTGATAGTGATATGGATGTAGCTAGTTGGACGCCTGTATCAATTAAACAGAGAAATGGGAATAAGGCGGATGGAAGTTCAGCAAATAAAAGATGAAAATAGCTCAGATGAAGGGAATAGTGGGGTGCGTAAAAAGATCCTGAAAGAAGAAATCAAGATAATCTTAACATTCAAAAAAGATGATGCGCATGTTAATCAAAGTCCAATAGCAATATCCAGGGAACTCAAAAGAAAATAGGGGAGGTTGAATTGGCAAAAACCTTAAGAGACGGCAATTTACTTGTAATTTGTAAATCAGAAGAGCAAAAAAAGAAAGCTTTGTTGGTTGAAACCATATGCAAGAAAAGGGTGGAAAATAAAAGAGTTTTTGGGGAGAACAAGGTATCACGAGGAGTTATTTATGGCATTCTGCTAAATGAAGATTTAGAGAAAATAAAACGTAACATTCAGAATGTAGCAGTAACAGGAATTAAGAGATTACAGAGGACAGTAAACAATGACAGAGTTGACAGTCTGTCAGTATTGCTGGAAATTTCTGTCCCAGTCGTACCTGAAAGAGTTATGGTGGGATTGATCAGTTATCCATCAGGCCTTATGTTCCACCTCCACTTCGGTGCCACAAGTGTCAGAGGTATGGGCATATAGCTGCCGTGTGTCAGGGCAAACAGAGATGTTCAAAATGTGGTGGGAGCACAGGATTCAGGAATGTGGAGACAATGTTCAAGATAAATGCTGTAATCGTGGGGGACAACATAGGGTGACTTACGGAGGGTGTGAACATAGAAAGAGGGCGATTGAGATTCAGAAAGAGAAAACTACAAATAATTTAAGCTATGCTGAGGCCGTAAAGAAGGTTCAGGAGAAAAACAGGACACTGTGGGTATAGTATACAACCAGCAAGACAAGAACCAGAACAGCAAAATAAGAATACAGACAGTAGTTCAATAGTTTGACAAGTTGATCTTATTCATTGCTGATGTCATAAACTGCACTGACCAGGTTAAGCACAAAACTGAAAAAATTAAAATCATAGTGAAAGGGGCTGAATTTTTTTTAGGAATAAGGAATATTCCATGGGAACAAATCAAACAAAATCTTGAAGCAGATGGCAAACAAGCAGAGACCGCTGGAAACACAACATGCTAATATTGCAATGGAACGCTAGAAGTTTAGAGGGGGCGGCCGTGGTGTAGTGGTAATGGCAGTCGTCCCCCGATCGGAAGGTTGGCGGTTCGAATCCCGGTTCCCCACACCATGTGTTGTTGTGTCCTTGGGCAAGACACTTAACCCCGAGTTGCTCCCAGTAGGACTGGAAAGCACCTTGCATGGTAGTCTGCCACTACCGGTGTATGAATGTGTGTAGCATTCAATGTGTGTAGCGCTTTGAGATTTTCACTAATGAAAAGTGCGTTATAAATTGAATTCATTATTATTATTATTATTAAGTTTAATTGCAAATGGTCAGGAATTAAAAGGATTTATACAAAAAATTTAAATAAAACCTGAAATTATATGTGTTCAAGAATCGTGGTTAAAACCTATGCTAGATTTTGTTATATATGGATATAATAGTATTCGGAGGGATAGGGAGGAGGGTAATGGAGGATGTGTGATATTCATAAAACAGGGGTTGCCTTATAGAGTGTTAAATAAAGGGAAAGATCTTGAATATTTTGCAGTTGAAATATGGTCAAAAGAAAATAGATTTAAAGTAATAAATTTTTACAATCCTTGTAAAAAGTTGACTTTAAGTTTATTGGAGGACATAATATTACATCTAGATGGGAAAACTATTTGTGTGGAGATTTTAATGCCCATAATTCAATGTGGGGCCATAAAACTGATGGGAATGGATTGATCATAGAATAACAACAACAACAACAACAACAACAACAACAACAATAATAATAATAATAATATTAATAATAATAATAATCATTTTATTTAAAAGTGCCTTTCAGGATACCCAAGGACACTTAACAAACCACCCATCCATCCATCCATCCATTTTCTTCCGCTTATCCGGGGTCGGGTCGCGGGGGTAGCAGCCTAAGTAGGGAGGCCCAGACTTCCCTCTCCCCAGCCACTTGGAGCAGCTCCTCTGGGGGAATCCCAAGGCGTTCCCAGGCCAGCCGAGAAACATAGTCCCTCCAGCGTATCCTGGGTCTTCCTCTGGGTCTCCTCCCGGTGGGACATGCCCGGAACACCTCACCAGGGAGGCGTCCAGGAGGCATCCTAACCAGATGCCCGAGCCACCTCAACTGGCTCCTCTCGATGTGGAGAAGCAGCGGCTCTACTCCGAGTCCCTCCCGGATGACTGAGCTTCTCACCCTATCTCTAAGGGAGAGTCCAGACACCCTGCGGAGAAAACTCATTTCAGCCGCTTGTATCCGAGATCTTGTTCTTTCGGTCACAACCCAAAGCTCATGACCATAGATGAGGGTGGGAACGTAGATCGATCGGTAAATTGAGAGCTTTGCCTTTTGACTCAGCTCTCTCTTCACCACGACAGACCGGTACAGCGCCCGCTTCACTGCGGACGCTGCACCTATCCGCCTATCGATCTCACGCTCCAGTTTTCCCTCATTCGTGAACAAGATCCCGAGATACTTAAACTCCTCCACTTGGGGCAGGACCTCCTCCCCGACCCGGAGAGGGCATGCTACCCTTTTCCGGCCACTTAACAAACCAATACAGTTTAAACATTATCAGTGACAAATTGAAATATAAAATACATAAAGATTATAAAATGCAAAATAATAAAAATACATTTAGTAAAGTTAATGATAAGCTAGTCTAAAGAGATGTGTTTTCAGGGCTGTCTTGAACAGAGAAAGGGAGGTGGTGTTTCGAAGGTCTGGCGGTAGAGCGTTCCAGAGGTGAGGGGCAGAGCAGGTGAAGGCCCTGCTCCCCATGGTGGAGAGGCGGGCAGAGGGTACATGGAGATGTAGTGAAGAGGAGGATCTGAGAGAGCGTGATGGGATGGAGATTTGTAGGAGGTCAGATAGATAAGGAGGGGCAAGGTTGTGGATAGATTTGAACGTGAGAAGTAGAATTTTGAAGATGATGCGTGATTTAACCGGGAGCCAGTGGAGCTGCTGCAGGACAGGAGTGATGTGGTTATAGTAGGAGGTTTGAGTGATGACACGGGCAGCTGAGTTCTGGACCATCTGTAACTTGTGGAGAGATTTGTTGGGGAGGCCGTAGAGAAGGGAGTTGCAGTAATCGATACGGGAAGTCACAAGACTGTGCACCAGGATGGCTGTGGAGCGGGGTGTGAGAGAAGGACGGAGACGGTTAATATTACGGAGGTGGAAATAGGCAGACCGAGTAATATTGTTGATGTGTGAAGTGAAGGAGAGAGTGGTGTCGAGGATGACACCGAGGCTCTTGACCTGAGGGGAGGGGGATAGCAGAGAGTTGTTAAGGGGGACGAGAAGATGTTCTGATTTTGAAATAGAGTTTTTGGTACCGACGAGAATGATTTCTGTTTTGTTACTGTTTAGTTGAAGGAAATTGTTAGAAAACCAGTGATTTAGCTCATTGAGACAGTCGGTGAGGATGGAGGGTGGGTGGGTGGAGTTAGGTTTTGATGACAAGTAGAGCTGTGTGTCATCAGCATAACAGTGGAAATGGATGCCGTATTTGCGGAAGATGTGACCTAGATGACCAAGAAGTAATGGAATCAAAAACTTAGTCTGTATCAATAATGGGGAAGGGACAAGATCTAACATCAGAACTGGTATGGAAACAGCCATTGATCTTACTCTAGTTCCTGATTATTTGGCTGGAGTCTGCTCATGGCATGTAATTAAAGAAACTAATATTGGAAGTGACCATTTTCCAATAATTATAGAAGTAGGATTAAATAGGCAAGAGGATGATACAGGGAAGAGCATGAAGTGGTCCTTTGGTAGAGCGAATTGGGAGCGATATAAAATAATAAGTGAAAATAAAATTAAGGAAATAGATACAGTTTAAGTAAAGATGTAGATTCTATAAATCTTCAGTTTTGTAACTTTATCATAGAAGTTGCACAAAACTCAATTCCAAAAAAATGTAGTAAAAGAAAGAAAATAGTGCCATGGTGGACGAAAGAATGTGATCAGCTCATAAAACTGAAAGTTATGCACCATAACTCATGTTCCTTGAAGGAAGGGAACGAGGTGCAACATACTTGCTATGGGAATTACGCCCCCGCGTGATTACCTGAAGGAATATACTCACGCCTTTATGGCTAGGGGCGTCACCGCCGCGCCAGAGGCCCCGCCCTCTGGGTACTTAAGCGGCTTGCGCCCCTCCATCTTTCTCCAAAATTGCACTTCACCGAGCTTTCAGCATTGAAAAGGGCCAGATATGTTGCACCTCGTTCCCTTCCTTCAGGGAACATGAGTTATGGTGCATAACTTTCAGTTCCCTTTCAGTCTGGTCTCTCGGTGCAACATACTTGCTATGGGAACGTAATCCATTCACACCCTTGAAATGCTCAGTAAAATGCATGCTAGAGTGAACGTCTGCCCTTGACCAGCAGGCATCTCAAGGCTACTTTCTACTGTGTGTTAGAAAGGACAGCCTGAGTGACGTCACACGCAGTAACATCCAAACTGTTATGCTTTTCAAAAGTGTTTATGAGCTCCAGTTCACAGCAGCGCAGATGTCTGCAACTGGTACACCCTTGAATAATGACCAGGAAGTGGCCAAGCCCTGAGTGGAGTGAGCATGCACTCCAGAGGGTACCTGTTGACCTTTGCTACTGTACGCCCTTTTAATGGCCTCAGTCACCCAATGTGAGAGGCGTTGTTTTGATAGGGCCTTCCCGGTAGCAGGTGTTGCAAAGCAGACGAACAGTTGGTTTGTTTTTCTCCATTCGGCTGTTCTCTGCATGTAGGTGCGTAAAGCCCTCATGGGGCAGAGAGCCTTTAGCCTTTCCTGTTCCTGAGTAAGGACAGGAGCAGGTGGGAAGGAGGAGAGATCCAAGTCTAGACTCCTGTGGTTCAAAGTCAAGACCTTGGGAGTGTATGCGGGATTAGGCCTTAGTGTGACCTTTGACCCGTCAGGGGCGAATCTGGTACACATTGGGTGTACAGACAATGCATGGAGGTCACCCACGCGTTTCGCCGAGCAAAGTGCCAGGAGTAGGGCGGTTTTATAAGATAATAAATCTATCTTAACCTCGCTCAGTGGCTCGAATGGGAGGTCACAGAGAGCTCCCAGGACCAGGCCAAGATCTCAACCAGGGGTCAGGGTCCTGCTGGGTGGTTTAGTTCGAAGCACGCCCTTCATAAATCTTATTAAGATTGGATGTGCTCCAGGTGTCCTGTGTCCCCAGCCTTCGTGACAGGCTGAAATAGCTGATAGGAAAACTTTAATAGTTGAATAAGAACGACCTTTTTCCAGTAAGTCCTGAAGGAAAGTCAGGAGCTGAGCAAAGTCGCATGCATAAGAAACAATATTTCTTTCTGAGCACCAGGCTTCAAAAATATGCCACTTCTGTACGTATAGGGACTGTGTTGATCCAGCACGGGCATTTTGTATGGTTATTACCACATTTTCCGGCAGGCCTGACGCTATCAACTTGTTCTTTTCAGCCAACAAGCTGAGACTTTTGGCAGTTCCTGGCCTAAGTGGCTGTGCTGCCCCTTCTGGTGACACAGAGACTGTGAGCCCCTGGAGGTCAACCAGGGTGGGAAGAAGGCCTCCTTGCCGGTGTGCCCCCAGGTTGCTCTGCTCAGGGGTAATTGAGGGCAGATGTAACCTGTCATCCTTATTAGATAGGATTGGAGCAGAGTCTATTTTCTCCCTCCAAGTTTGGGGTCCTAGGACTGGGAGACTGCAAGTTATGTAAACGAGCAGATCTCCTGACTCCAACCCGTTTTCTGGAGCGGTCCAGTTTACTGGTTGTAGGAGCCATATAAAGGATTTAAGTTTAAAAGAAATGTTTATTTTGTTGCCTGAATTGATTATGTGATTTACAGTTGTAGTTCTGCTGTTTGAAGAAAATAAACATTTGGAATTCTATGCTATTGAAGCTTATGACGTGGTGCCTTCTGATTGGCTGTTTAAATGGGTATAAATAAGACGTAAGCATTCGTTTATTGAGTAGAAGTCTGGCACCCGAAGAGTAACACAGTCTTTTGACCGTCACTTTCTATTTGTTTTGAATCCGTATGCCTTTTTTTGTGTATCGCTTTTTATTAAGTTCAGTAAAGACACAAATATAATCGCTGGATTCAAGACCTCCTTTTTGAAGAAATGTGTCGCGTATGAAAGAGCTTTAAGGAGCTAGACTAGTGAGAGCTTCTGCACTTACATCAAGTCAAAAGACTGAACAACAAGTCAAAAGACTGAACAAGTCAAGACTTCTCATTCAGACTCTTTCAAGACCAAGACAGAAAGGAAAGAGGACTTACAGACAATCAGAGAGTTGACTCCATTGAGGACCCCGCCGGAGTTGAAAAAATAAAAGCCGTGAGCGCAGCCATTAAGAGCAACAGAAGCTTCAGGTTGGTTGCTAAGCAACAAAAAGGTTGGTTGTTAAGCTAACAGGCGAACGGAGCCAGCACCTCCATAAACCCCATGAACTGTGAAACAGAAATCTTACACATAAAGGAACTCTTTCACACACGTTTGTGTGAACGTTTTAGAAGTGTAAGAAGCTATGGAAGCTCACAGTTTGTGTGTAAAGATTTAAAAGTAAAGTAAATGGGACAAGATGGCAGCCGTTGGTGAAGTTGCGGCCATTGGCCAGAAGAGGGAGCCAAAGCCCACAGAACGAGCTGTTGATGAGAAACTCATCAGATTAAAAGCCCCCAGAAGAGGAAAGCTGTCACATTTGACAAAAGAGAAGAATAACATTGAAAGATTGAAACAAAATGAACGCAATATTGATTTTATAGATGAAGAATCTTTACCAAACTTTGTCAAATGCCTGGGAGAGTATCAGTGGTGGGCAACGCTAATCAAAAAATTAGTTCCACAATTTCTAAAATGCTTATTAATTTTTTTAGGTCCACAATTTCAAAAGCACAAATGTCTTATGAAAATTAGGGGAAGCTAATCTAATCCGCTATTTATATTCGACAATTGGTAGCCGGCAGCGTTATGCAATATTTGCACTACATTGCCAACTGAAAAGTAACTAAAATGATCCTAAAAGGATGAAATTACAAAAATCAAAGGATTTATTTAATACTTTACGTACATATATTCTATTCGGCCACAAAATTAACAAAAAAGAGAATGATCTTTTAATCCCTAAAACCACTTTTAAATCTCAAATACACGGGTGTGTCGCCACCGCATTTATACATAAAAGTAACCCAAATACATAAAACTAACGACTCACCGTCGAGTGGTCGACACAAAACACACAATAAAATCCTCCGGCCACGTTAATTTGGCTTGAAACAGCGGGGTTCTCTGCGGATTTATCCATTAGTAACCCAGCACAACCAACCAGCTAGACACAGAGTTAGCGTCCAGTTCACCTCTGACCCGGAAGATGTCAACATTCTATAGGTAGTCAACAGATTTAATGAAAAGTAACTAAAATACATAAAACTAACGACTCACCGTCGAGTGGTCGACACAAAACACACAATAAAATCCTCCGGCCGCGTTAATTTGGCTTGAAACAGCGGGGTTCTCTGCGGATTTATCCATTAGTAACCCAGCACAACCAACCAGCTAGACACAGAGTTAGCGTCCAGTTCACCTCTGACCCGGAAGATGTCAACATTCTATAGGTAGTCAACAGATTTAATGAAAAGTAACTAAAATACATAAAACTAACGACTCACCGTCGAGTGGTCGACACAAAACACACAATAAAATCCTCCGGCCGCGTTAATTTGGCTTGAAACAGCGGGGTTCTCTGCGGATTTATCCAAGAAACCCAGCACAATCAGCTAGCCACAGAATTAGCCTCCGAGTTCACCTCTGACCCGGAAGATGTCAAGATGGAATAGTCCATTTTTAGTAGGGGGATAAAGAAATCGACCGGTTTTTGTATTGCGTATTTAATGATCGTTTTCATCGTAACTATAATTATTTTTATGTTAAATGTACATTAACAAGCAGGATCAATGTTAGGGATGTAGGTGACTGGCCGGGGCGGGCGGGGCCGGTGCCCCTGCTGATTGGGATCCCCAGGCACATGGTAGATCCGAGTCTGTTCTCCGCTCTGCTCCCTCCCCCTCCAACCCTCCCTCCTCTCTGCTCTTTACGGTAAGGGAGGGGAAAAAGGTAAAACAAGCAGCTATGGAGCCAGCATAAGAGCTTGTAAATAAGTTTATTGGTTATTACTGATAGATAATTAGTTATTAGCGGTACTGCATTTTAAATAAAAATAGCACAAATCCGCTTATGAATTATAAAAGTTAGTCAAACCATAAAAATGCTGACAAAATGTTTAGGTCCGTTGTAAGCGGATTAGCGCTTTAGCGCTCTCTAGCGGTCTGTGTCCACCTTTGGAGAGTATAAAAACATTAATGAAGAACTATGTGAATTGTTAAATGAAGATGATAAATGCAAAGACCAAGATGTGTTCGAGCATAGACATTCTGAGTTTAAACTTTTCATACAAAGCATTATACAATGGATAAACTATGTAATATGCCCTCCAGAGGATGATGTTGGTCCACACAACAGTGTTTCAAAGGCTAACTCAGCTGCAAGCAGTACATCACAAGGATCAAGTACAAGTTCAACGCGGCCGAGAATTAAAGCAGCGCGTGAAGCACTCTTAGCAAGAGCAGCAGCTATGAAAAAGAAAGAAGCAATTCAACTAGAAGAAGCCCGTCTAAAATTTAGAAAAGAGCAACTAGAAATTGAAACAGAACTTGCTATTTCAGATGCAAAATTAAAGGTGTATGAAGAGTTTGAAGATGCTCAGAATTCTGAGGTTGATTCTTTTCAAGCTATTTCAAAACTCAGAACTGAGCCTGTTCATTCTGTAGGCAAATCAGAAAAACAAGAAACATTCTCAGAGGATGGACAACAGGCAAATCTCAACCCTCCTGTATCAAAGAAGTCTCCTTCAAAGAGCACTCCAACACATGTCCAGTGTTCTGATGCTTTTTCAGCTGAACTGTTTCAGGTTCTACAGCAACAAAATCACCATACTGAAATGCTCATAAAACAGCAAGGCTTGTCTTGACTTCCTCAGAGAGAAATTCCAGTATTTACGGGTGACCCCCTTACCTACAGATCCTTTATAAGAGCCTTTGAGCATGCCATTGAGAACCAAACTGATAACCAACAAGATCGTTTGTATTATCTAGAACAGTTCACAGGCGGAGAACCGCTGAAACTTGTACGTAGTTGTGAGCACATGAAGCCAGACAGAGCTTATAGAGAAGCAAGGGTTTTGCTTGATCGACACTATGGAGATGAGTTAACCATTTCCACAGCATATATCAAAAAAGCTATGGAATGGCCTCAAATAAAACCAGATGACAGAAAGGGGCTGAATACATTTGCATTATTTCTGATTGGATGTTCCAACACATTAAACGATGTGGACTACATGTGTGAAATGAACAACCCAACAAACATGAAAAGCATATTGTGCAAACTTCCATATAAACTGAAAGAAAAGTGGAGAAGTCATGCTTACAACTTTAAAGAAAGAAAAGGAACACCAGCCAAATTTCCTGATCTTGTAGAGTTCATCTACCAACAAGCAAAGATTGCCAATGATCCGTTATTTGGAGATATTCTTGATGTCACTCCAGGTAGTCAGAGTGGTGCACAAAAGAAATTTGACCAAGTTAAAGGCCTTTCAAAGAGAAGCAGTTTTGCTGTGAATATATCTCCTGCTGAAAAGGATGCAACAAAGAGTCAACATGATGAAACTTCTTCATTCAAAACAAGTGCTTTTCAAAGCCCATGTCTTTATTGTAAGAACAGCCATGCTTTGAGTGTCTGCAACAAAATTAAAGAAAAGCCTTCGAAAGACAGAATACAGTTTTTGAAATCACAAGGTCTTTGTTTTGGATGTCTAACTGCAGGTCATCTACGTAAAGACTGTAGAAAAAAGCCTCATGTTCTGACTGTTCTCTTAAGCACCCCACTATTCTACATGTGTTGAAACAGGACGTCGTGTCAGAAGAAAACAACGTGGATGACAACCCACAAAACACAAGTGAAGTTTCAAGTGCTCTTGTGTCTACCGGTTGTAAAAAAGGTGAAGACACTGGGGCAGGGGAAAATGAATGCATACTTTCCATTGTACCTATACAGATAAGACACAAGAAAGACACAAGAAAAACAGGAAGATCATTAAGACTTATGCATTCCTGGATCAAGGTAGCACAGCAACCTTTTGCACCGAGGATCTGGCGAATAAGTTAAATATTCGAGGGAAAAAGAAAGAAATCCTTCTTCGCACCATGGCACAGGAACAGAAAGTCTGTAGTTATGTTCTTACAGATTTAGAGGTCTGTGGCCTCGATGAACAAGACTTCATCACACTGCCAGATGTGTACACTCAACCAGACATCCCTGCAACAAGGAGTAATATACCAAAAGAGCAAGATTTGGAGAGATGGCCTTACCTGAACCAAGTTCATCTTCCCAGACTAGAGTCAAATATTGGACTTCTCATTGGTGCTAATGCTCACAAGGCTTTGGAGCCATGGAAGATCATCAACAGCCAGAATGATGGACCATATGCTGTGAAAACAGCTCTGGGTTGGGTGGTAAATGGACCAGTCAGCAGATGTCAAGGTATGGACTTATGTGCCACTAAAAAACAAGATTTTCTTGTCAATCGTATATCTGTATTGAACATTGAAGACATGCTGGTGAAGCATTACAATGCAGATTTCCCAGAGCGACAGTATGAGAACAAACAAGAACCATCTCAGCAGGATAAGCAGTTCATGCATGCTGTAACTACATCAGCACAGCTCTCAGATGGTCATTATTGCATCAAGCTGCCTCTGAAAGATGACATGAGACCCCTTCCGGCACCAGAGATGGATGAAGAAGAAGACAGAGTCCCAACACCTCACTCTCCTCCCAAGGAGAAAAAGAGTGAAACAAAGAAACATTGTGCCGACTCAGATGAAGATGACAACGAGCCTGTTTCTATGAAAAAACACAAAAAAGAGAAGGCAAAGGAGGCAGGAAAGCATAAAGAAAAAAGAAAAAAGGGAAAGAAAAAGAAAAAGAAGGATGCTAGCGGCTCAACCAACCTGTTTAAAAAGTTCCTGCTAAACTGTGAGGCCAAAGATGGAGCTCCTCGCAGGCCACCAACTCATCCACCTGCTGTAGAGAAAAGCAGCAGCAAGCCCACAAAGTTAACAGGAAAGATTGAAAAGTTTTCCAAGTCTGCTAAGAAGTCTGCTACACAGAAACCAGACCACGACAAGACAGAGAGGACCAAGCAACAAGAGGCTTCCAGACCGGGACATAGTTCTGGCCTTAGCCTGGACAGTGACGAGCGAGAAGAGGAATGCACGGGAAAAGCACGGCTTACAAATGATTTCAGAGAACGAAAGGAGAGGCCTGAGGACGTGCAGCATCCAAGCTGGGAGAAGAAAATATCAGCTGATGATAGGAGGAAGAGGAGAGAGGACAGTGAGCCCAGACTCTACGTGGTCTGTGATGAAAATCAGGAGCCACCATAGAGCTCTGACAAGAACCATGCCACTTTGAGTCTTGGAATGGACCTCAACCTGGACTGGATGACTCTGGACGACTTCCAGAAGCATCTGAATGGAGAATAAAAATTTTCATTAAGAGAATGTTTTGTAACCAAATTAAGCAAGCTTTTGTTTGATAAGTTACTGAAATATTTATGGCTCCAATTTAAGTTGAGTTAATAATTGATATGTTAATACATAGTCAATTAGGGGCCGGAAAATGTAGGAGCCATATAAAGGATTTAAGTTTAAAAGAAATGTTTATTTTGTTGCCTGAATTGATTATGTGATTTACAGTTGTAGTTCTGCTGTTTGACAAAAATAAGCATTTGGAATTCTATGCTATTGAAGCTTATGACGTGGTGCCTTCAGATTGGCTGTTTAAATGGGGATAAATAAGACGTAAGCATTCGTTTATTCAGTAGAAGTCTGGCACCCGAAGAGTAACACAGTCTTTTGACCGTCACTTTCTATTTGTTTTGAATCTGTATTGCCTTTTTTTGTGTATCTTTTTGTTAAGTTCAGTAAAGACACAAATATAACGGGCGGCCGTGGTGTAGTGGTAATGGCAGTCGTCTCCCGATCGGAAAGTTGGTGGTTCGACTCCCGGGACCCGCACCATGTGTCGTTGTGTCCTTGGGCAAGACACTTAACCCTGAGTTGCTCCCGGTAGGACTGGAAAGCACCTTGCATGGTAGTCTGCCGCCACCGGTTTATGAATGTGTGTAGCATTCAATATATGTGTAGCACTTTGAGATTTTCAGTAATGAAAAGTGCGTTATAAATTGAATTAATTATTATTATTATTATTATTATAATCGCTGGATTCAAGACCTCCTTTTTGAAGAAATTTGTCGCGTGTGAAAGAGCTTTAAGGGACTAGACTAGTGAGAGCTTCTGCACTTACAGTGCTCCTTGGCTTTAATGGAGCATCGGTACCAGGTAAACCGACCGAGGTCTGTGTTTCACCCGTTGGGAGAATTTTGTTTGAAAGCAGATCTGGATCAGCACAGAGAGGGAGGTCACGTGCTGTCTGATAACTACTTGGACATTGCGTGTCCCTCCTTAATAACAAAGGAGCAGCTGCAACGTGAGAACGTGGGGGTGTTCCTTTTGGTTTGGCAGACTTCAGATTATTTGGTGATAAAGAGCCCAGTCCCCTTCGAAAAACAGGAAGAGAGATCTGATTCAACTCTGATTTGTTTTCATCCACAGCAGCCTGAACACAGTTGCTGCTGTGAAGGTGTGAAGTTTGTGGCTGCCTGAGGGCATCTGATGTAGCCCCCCCCGTCGTTAGACTCTGTCAGCTTGCCTCCCTGAGGTGCGGACATGTCACGTGTTCGTCTGGTTAGTGTATTGGCTGCCCCATCGTTCACAATGGAGCGAGGGCTTGAGCACGTGACCCTCCTCACCTGTCTCCATGAGGGGTGTGGGGGGTGCTTGCAGACGCCTCTGTGTCTGCTTACTGCAGATGAATCAGAGGCACCCTGCTGGGGTTTATTGATTAGGCTAATACCCCGTGGGCTGTGAGGGAGGGGGGGGGGAAGGCCCCCTCCCTTTATGACGGCTTGCAGGCCAGAGGGACCTGCTTTGCTGAAGATATTTGTGTGTTTTTTTTTGAGAATCAGTAAAACAGAGAGGAGATGTTTCATGAGCTTTATTCGTGCTTATGTACAATGACGTACATGATTCTATGTCACTCACAGCAGAGAAAGCATGATTTGTGCATGCTGTAAATATACTAGCTTTTTGTACCAAACATGAAGGGATTATTGCCAGTACCCCGTGGGTGAGTGATCGTTTAATGTGGGAACGTGGACCTGGTTCATCAGGCACGTTTTTGTCTGGTGTCCCGATTCGCTGAGGAGGCCCTGTGTTTGGCCGCCTGGCGGTGAACAAGCCTGTTTTTGCTCCATGCGTGCTCAGTGCGAGGTTGGCCCGGCGGGGGTCTCTGTCGGGGCTCTTCCTTGTAAGCTGGCTGCTTCTGCGGTGGGGCGCACGTTGCAGAATGGTGTCGAGACTGCGCAAGTCTGCTTTCAGCAGACTCCCTTGGGGGGGCGAAGCTTCTCCGGGGAATGCCCACCCGGAGAGCTTCCGCTTGTCTGCGTCTTTGGTCCAGCTTGGTCTGAATTCGCTCCAAAGCTTTACCAAATAATCCTGTCGGCTCTATCGAGTGGTGGAGAAAAGGCACCTTTTGTCCCTCCGGGAGATCCGTTAAAGTCATCCACAGGTGGCGGATCGTGATGACCACTTCCGCCATGCCCCTGCCTTGTGCAACAGCAGCTGTCCCCATCATACGGAGCACAAAGTCTGTTGCTCTGCGGGCTTCGTCCAGCAAGTCGGCGGCCGCCTGCTTGTCCGTTGTTACCTGGAGCTGATGTAGTTTTTCGGCCAGATAAGCCTGCATCAATGCGGACACGTTCATGGCGCGTGCCTCGAGTCCCTGAGCCCTGTAGCACTTCTCGAGTAGAGACGCTGAAGCTCGTCAAGCCTTGCTGGGGAGAGTTGGTTTTGTCCCTGATGAGAAGCCAGATGAGATGCTAGTGTGTCCTCAATCTGAGGCACGTTAGCTATTCCCACCTCATCCATCCCATTGACGTTGAGGAACTGTGAGAGGGGAAGGAGCATGGGGGCTCTTGGTTGAGTCCAGGTGTGAGTTAGTTCTGTGAGGAAGTCCGGGAACACAGGCATCCTTTGCCTCGTGGCAGCCTGTTGCTTTGAGTAAAAATAGTTTCCTGCCAGCCTCGTGACCTGTTGGCGAGGCAGAGGTTTGAGCCATGGGATGTGCAGCACGTCCACTGCTCTGTGGCACAGGTCGAACAGAGCAGGGATGGAAAAGTCAGTTTCTGGGAGCACAGGTACCGGGGTCTGGGAGAGATCTTCACCCTGATCCTCCAGTTCCACGTCTGCCTCCTCCGTTGAAAATTCGCCCGAGGCTGAAATCGAGATCTCGTCCTCGTTCATCATGCCTCGGGTGTCGAACTCGACTGTTAGGTCCACCATAGGAGCCAGCACGTCAGGGCTGTCGCCCCATTCGACACGTGTGCTGTCATGTAGAGCCATGTTCTCTAGCTCCGGCATGGGAGTGAGGGGCTCCGTGGTGTCCGCGTCCGCTGGTGTCGCTGAATTGCCCATGGCTTTGGCAACGAGATCAACCCGATGCCGCAGCACCGTGTCCAGCATGAGGTTGCAGTGTGGGCAAAAGTCGGGCGTATCCAGTGCTATTTTTGCATGAAGCATTCTCAGGCAGACTGGACAGGCCTCGTGGGTGCCCGTTGCTGCGAGGGAGAAACCGCATCCACTGGGACAGGCGCGCGAAGTTGGGCTCATCGTCCCGATGGTTTTCCTTGGAAGTCTCGCCTTTCACTTTCCTTTCTCCGGAGGCATGTCTGAGATAAGGCGAGCGAGTCCTTCCAGAATCTTTTTTCTTTTTCCTTGAAATGTCTCCTCCGTCGCATCGCTTTCGCTGGCTAGCTTGCTAGGAGTTAGCAAAATAGCTTTTTTCTTGTGGCGTGGTTAGCGCCGTCGAGCGAAGCAATCTGTAGAGAGAGGAGAAGAAAATACTTTGGGGTTAAGAAAATGTGCCGGACTAGCTTTCGCTAGTCCAGCAATACGTAGGAATAATTCTCTGTGCGCTCTGTGCAGGGAGCGAGCTCACCTCAAGTTGAGCGATGAAGCAACAGAGAAGTCCCGCAAAGAGGTAGTTCAGGTTTAGCGAGGTGAAGGGCAAAAAAGAGAAAGATGGAGGGGCGCACACCGCTTAAGTACCCAGAGGGCGGGGCCTCTGGCACGGCGGTGACGCCCCTAGCCGTAAAGGTGTGAGTATATTCCTTCAGGTAATTGCGCGGGGGCACAATTCCCACAGCAAGTATGTTGCACCGAGAGACCAGACTGAAAGGGAGCTACTGTAGCCTACCAACCATCACCTGGTCAGCTGCTGCAAAACAGAAGAGAGAGGGAAGGAGAGGGAGGGAGGGAAAGAGAGAGAGAGAGAGAGAGAGAGAGAGAGAGAGAGAGGGGGGGGGAGAGACAGAGAGAGAGAGAGAGAAGCTTCTCTCCACCAGACAGGGATTAAAGCTTTGACACTGATTATTATAAAGCACACGTCAGCAGACATCCACCCATGTGACGGTGGTGGGGTGGGGGTGTCCTGTTCTAGGTGCAGTGTGTCTGTTGTGAGAACTGGAGGAGTGTCGCGCGCCACGACGCACCGCGCTGCCTCTGCATCCTATGATCCTGTGCTCAAGATGGCGGTGCACGCGACAGACAAGGAGGGGATGGTGATGGTGAGCACCCTGAGGCTGGGGCAGGGGGTGGATGTGTAGAGTTTTGGGGATGTGCATGGTAGGATCTGACGCAGCGCTTGTTGTTATTGTGCAGCTGGAGCGTGTTCAGCGCACACATCCTGAGCTCCGATATGGTGAACTTGATTAGCCGTGTATGTTTGTGTGCGCGCACACACACAACACACGTTGCATTGACGTGTTTGAAAAGCGCGTGCAGGAACAGGTCAGTTGTGATCCACCGTGTTGATGTAGGCCTCGTGCGACCTGAGCCTTCCCATAAAATACATTTACATAGGATGTGTGTGTGTTATCTCAGGTATGTGTGTGTGTTATCTCAGCCTTCAATTTACATAGGTATGTGTGTGTGTGTGTGTGTGTGTGTCAGCTCAGCATTTATAACATTACTCTCACAGTCTGCTCTTAGAATTGAGAAAGTCCTTTGGGAAGAAGGACGAAACATCTTCTGTTACAGATGAAGTCCAGTTGTTTCTGTATTGAACACTTTTTTGATCAAATAAATCATCTGTCTCTGTCTTGTCCCTCCTGCTGCTGAAGACCATGCATGAGGACCACATGAGCAACTCGCTGGGGAACCCCGGGCTCATCTCACCCGACAAGGAGGATTTATCCCGTCTCTTGGTGGGAATTCCCCCCACCCTAACCCAGCTGACCCTCCACTCCTCCCAGTTTGACTCTGTCTGAGTCATGGTGTGTGTGCTTTGTTTGCACAGACGGTGCCGTTTAGCGGGCGCGTGCGCGGCGGAATGCGACCCGGGAAGAAGATCATAGTGATGGGGATCGTGGGCCTGGAGCCGTACAGGTGACATAAGACTGCACAAAGCACACGCACATCTCACCTGAGCATGAGCTCATAGTCAGATGAGCCACTTTCTTTTTGTTTTTCTTAGTTAGTCAAACTTGCACAGATACATTGTCACGCACTAGTGAAGGGCGTGCTCCTTCCAGCACAAAGAGAAAGGAGGGTAAAAACAACTGAACGCCCAGAAGGAATGCAAACCGACCAGAGCTCAGGCTGACGAATATGATCAATAACATAACTGACAAATATGATCAATAATATAACTTGACAAATATGATCAATAATATAACTGACAAATATGATCAATAATATAACTGAAAAATATGATCAATAATATAACTGACAAATATGATCAATAATATAACTGACAAATATGATCAAAAATATAACTGACAAATATGATCAATAATATAACTGACAAATATGATCAATAATATAACTGACAAATATGATCAATAGTATAACTGACAAATATGATCAATATTATAACTGACAAATATGATCAATAATATAACTGACAAATATGATCAATAGTATAACTGACAAATATGATCAATAATATAACTGACAAATATGATCAATAATATAACTGACAAATATGATCAATAATATAACTGACAAATATGATCAATAATATAACTGACAAATATGATCAATAATATAACTGACAAATATGATCAATAATATAACTGACAAATATGATCAATAATATAACTGACAAATATGATCAATAGTATAACTGACAAATATGATCAATAACATAACTGACAAATATGATCAATATTATAACTGACAAATATGATCAATAATATAACTGACAAATATGATCAATAATATAACTGACAAATATGATCAATAGTATAACTGACAAATATGATCAATAATATAACTGACAAATATGATCAATAATATAACTGACAAATATGATCAATAATATAACTGACAAATATGATCAATAATATAACTGACAAATATGATCAATAATATAACTGACAAATATGATCAATATTATAACTGACAAATATGATCAATAATATAACTGACAAATATGATCAATAGTATAACTGACGAATATGATCAATAGTATAACTGACGAATATGATCAATAATATAACTGACAAATATGATCAATATTATAACTTAAAAATATGATCAATAATATAACTGACTAATATGATCAATAGTATAACTGACAAATATGATCAATAATATAACTGACAAATATGATCAATAATATAACTGACAAATATGATCAATAGTATAACTGACGAATATGATCAATAGTATAACTGACGAATATGATCAATAATATAACTGACAAATATGATCAATATTATAACTTAAAAATATGATCAATAATATAACTGACTAATATGATCAATAGTATAACTGACAAATATGATCAATAATATAACTGACAAATATGATCAATAATATAACTGACAAATATGATCAATAATATAACTGACAAATATGATCAATAATATAACTGACAAATATGATCAATATTATAACTGAAAAATATGATCAATAATATAACTGACAAATATGATCAATAGTATAACTGAAAAATATGATCAATAGTATAACTGACAAATATGATCAATAATACATCTCACAAATATGATCAATAGTATAACTGACAAATATGATCAATAATATAACTGACAAATATGATCAATAATATAACTGACAAATATGATCAATAATATAACTGACAAATATGATCAATAGTATAACTGAAAAATATGATCAATAGTATAACTGACAAATATGATCAATAGTATAACTGACAAATATGATCAATAATATAACTGACAAATATGATCAATAGTATAACTGACAAATATGATCAATAATATAACTGACAAATATGATCAATAGTATAACTGACAAATATGATCAATAATATAACTGACAAATATGATCAATAGTATAACTGACAAATATGATCAATAATATAACTGACAAATATGATCAATAGTATAACTGACAAATATGATCAATAATATAACTGACAAATATGATCAATAATATAACTGACAAATATGATCAATAATATAACTGACAAATATGATCAATAATATAACTGACAAATATGATCAATAATATAACTGACAAATATGATCAATAATATAACTGACAAATATGATCAATAATATAACTGACAAATATGATCAATAATATAACTGACAAATATGATCAATAATATAACTGACAAATATGATCAATAATATAACTGACAAATATGATCAATATTATAACTGACAAATATGATCAATAATATAACTGACAAATATGATCAATAGTATAACTGACAAATATGATCAATAATATAACTGACAAATATGATCAATAGTATAACTGACAAATATGATCAATAATATAACTGACAAATATGATCAATAATATAACTGACAAATATGATCAATAATATAACTGACAAATATGATCAATAATATAACTGACAAATATGATCAATAATATAACTGACAAATATGATCAATAATATAACTGACAAATATGATCAATAATATAACTGACAAATATGATCAATATTATAACTGAAAAATATGATCAATAATATAACTGAAAAATATGATCAATAATATAACTGAAAAATATGATCAATAATATAACTGACAAATATGATCAATAATATAACTGACAAATATGATCAATAATATAACTGACAAATATGATCAATATTATAACTGACAAATATGATCAATAATATAACTGACAAATATGATCAATATTATAACTGACAAATATGATCAATAATATAACTGACAAATATGATCAATATTATAACTGACAAATATGATCAATATTATAACTGACAAATATGATCAATAATATAACTGACAAATATGATCAATAGTATAACTGACAAATATGATCAATAATATAACTGACAAATATGATCAATAATATAACTGACAAATATGATCAATAGTATAACTGACAAATATGATCAATAATACATCTCACAAATATGATCAATAGTATAACTGACAAATATGATCAATAATATAACTGACAAATATGATCAATAATATAACTGACAAATATGATCAATAATATAACTGACAAATATGATCAATAATATAACTGACAAACATCAAAGTTGAAGGCGTTTTAGTCAAACACTGAAAATAACTCAGCTCAAGCTTGTTTTTTTGGAGGACCTTCGGCTACTACGTCAAATTGTAGCTCTTTATCTGTAAATCTGAACGAGTTAGAGCTATTTTTGCGTTTGCTAATATTGATTAGCTGTGGCAGCCATCTTGATTTGTATTAACTCTAAAAGTTATATCAGTTGAAGAGGTACATCCAAGCACTACTTTCAGAAAGACTCATTAAACTATGTCTTCCCATTAATAAGATATTTTGCTAACAGGCAATCAGGGTTGCCTCTGATGGGTAATGCTGAAGTTTTAGGAAAAAGTCTTACACATCAAATCATAGCTGGAGTATAAATTGTGACTCGTTCTCAGCTACAACTACACCAGTATTTAGCAAATAGCCATCTTTGTGTTTTCTAAATTCAGTTGGCTGTAGCATTGGGTTGATTCCAAAAGTGACGTAGTTACACAGGGTTTCCGCGGGGTCTTAAAAAGTCTAAAAATGTAAAAAATGTCGATTTTAGGCCTAAAAAAAGTCTTAAATTTGTTTAATTATTGTGTTGAAGTCTTAATTGTTTTAAAGAGGTCTTAATTTCGTGCGTCGTCCAGGGTTTAAAGATTTCCAGCTTTTGACCAAACGGTCCACCTCAACTTAACTTTGATTGATGGACAGCGATTACATCCAATCACATTGAAGCTCATGTTGTTTTGACCAATTACTAACAGGAAGGCGGGTCTTAGAAAAGCAAGCATGTGTGTATGCGGCTTCAGTCAAAATAATGCAGAGTTCGTCACACCGGGACAAGATATAGTTTTAGAAACAAGTTGCGCTCTGCCTCCTCCGTAACAGGAGGTGATTTCTCCTACTCAAAGTGTCCGGCGACTCCTCTGACTGACGATGTGTCCTCCCTTTCGAGCGAATCGTGGGTCAAATGAGCGACCGGAAAAAGAGAGACGAAGAGCGGGCAGCTAGCGGGGAGTCCGTTCATGTGTGTATGCGTGTTCTTTTTGAGGCGTGAGCTGCAGCCTCAGTGATAGCAGCTCTTCCCTGTTCTAAATAAAACTCCGTTTGGCTGGACTCCATCTGCAGCGAATCAATGTTCAGGTACGTGGGTCAATGATTTCAGCAACTAAGTTGAATTAGTGTCAAAACTACACACACACACACACACACACACACACACACACACACACACACACACACACACACACACACACTGCTGAACACACAAACAACGTCCCCCTCCTTTCTTAATGTAGAGATTTTTTAATCACTGTTTTTTTATTAAAGTTTTTTCCTTTTATACATACAAATAAGAAAGCGTGGGTACAAAAAATGTTATACGTATGGTCTGTTTAAAGGCACGGTCTGCAGTTTCTGTAAACCCCTGAAACTTAGGAAATTTTCGAGCAGAAACCCTTCTCCCTCCTCCCCCTTGCACTCTGGCTGACCTGCAACTCCGCCTCCTTAGCTCCTCCTCCACAGCTTGGCCTGTCTCGTGAACGCGCATGCATTGTAAACACAGTTCTAAGATGGCGTCGGCGCAGTCACTCGATCGACTATTTCCTTCTCAAATCTTTGCGTATTTGTAATAAAGTATCGTAAATTATGTATAACCCTTTCAATAAGTTATGTTATAATACTTTGCTGCAGTGTGTGACATTTTATCTGTGTTACGCATCTAGTTTTGAAAGTCGATGGTCTTCAGACGAGGAATTTACACCCAGAGACCTACGGTCCGAAGAAGAGGAAACAGCTGCGTGCTGGGGACACTCAGCTCTTGAGAAGAGTCAAACCTGGGTTGATGCACTCCAGCTGGACTTGTTCATATTCTGGTTTTGTTACATAATGAGATTCGATGCTCACAGGGGGAGTTGATGAAAACAAACAGTTCTCATAGTCACCCTGTTTTCATGCAAACATTTAAATTGATGATTCTTCATGAACATGCAGTGAAATAATTTTCTATTTGAAAGAACACAGCGACAAAATCTTTTTTATTTATTTATTTAGACAATAAATACACAAAAAACCTAAATAAATATGTGACAAGGATCATCAAACCGTTACATAACGCACTTAAATAACCATAAATAAAGCACTGAGCATCCACCCTGATGTTAAATACTCTGTTGTGTACTTAGTTTGATTTAAATAACTTTTTAATAAAACTGGACAGAAATTAAACAGAACTTAATTAACTCCAAATTCTTCCTAACCTGCAGCCTTCAGGGCAACAGAACAGCAAGCAGGGCCCAGGTGACTGATCTGGTCTTCACTTAAGTGGGTCAGGTCAATAAATATGTGGAGCTTCTCCAGATTGTCAGCTTGTCCAAACATCTAAAGTCCATAGAGAACCACCTGATCTCCACTCTTTCATTTGTGTATATATATAATATATATATATATATATATATAGTTATAAATATAGGTATCTATATGTATATATACTATATATATATAGTTATAAATATAGGTATCTATATAAAAAAATAACTATATTTATAACTACAGTATATATACTATATATATACTGTATATCTATATATGTATATATATCTATCTATATATATATATATATATATATATATTATATATATCTATATATATATATATATATATATATATATATATATATATATATATATATATATATATATATATATATATATATATATATATATATATATATATATATATATATATATATATATATATATATATATATATGATGTAGAATGATGAACAGAAATTCTACCATTGCTGTTCATCATTCTTTAGTTAGTAGCAGGTCACTTTTGTAAATGAGCCCTCGAGGCTCAATGAGATTTACCTGACTAAATAAAGGTTGAATGAATGAATGACTATATATATATATATACAGTATATATAAATAAAAAAATTAAGGTTCATTGATAAACTTCATCAACTCGTTTAAAAGTTCTTTTCTTTTAATTGAGGATTTTTGGGATTGAAATTGCCCCAAGGCCACACCCTGCCACAGATCTTTGGAGGACACCCCGCGTGGAGATGGTCTTCATCTGGTCTCCATGGGTCAGTCCTCAGTGCTGGTTGATCACCTTCGGTCTCACGCAGGTGCAACCCACTGAGATGAGTTTGGACTCCAGGCGGTAGTGGTAGCTGTGCCTGGCCCTGGCGTCTTGACTCGCCTCAGAACCAGCACCTGATGCAGAATGGGACGGGACTCCAGGCCCCCGTCCTCCAGTCCTTGGTGGTCCAGGCAGGTTTTGAGCAAACAGTGAGCCTGCGACAGCGCATGAGGGAACATGTTGTCATCCCTGGAGATGCTGAGGACAGAGAGGAGACAAAAACTGTTAACAGGACTCTGAGCTTCATGAAGGACAACACACTGAGGAGCTGAAGCCTCACTTGTAGGTCCACGGTGAGATGGAGTCGCTGGCCAAAGAACTGACTTTTAGGCTGGGAACTAAATTGTTTGGGTCCAAACGCAGAGGGACCGTTTCTTCTGCTAAACCTTCAAAGGACTTCCTGTGTGGCTTTGCTGCTGTCTGTGGGACCACCACCACCATCATCATCAACAGGACAGCGCTGACAACCTGAGGAAGAAGAACATTCATTCATTCAACCTTTATTTATACAGGCTAGCCTCGTTGAGCCACGGGGACTCATTTACAAGAGAGACCTGTCTCACTCACACCTAGGGTCAATTTAGAGTTACCAATCAGTCTAACATGCATGTTTTTGGACTGTGGGAGGAAACCGGAGAACCCGGAGAAAACCCACGCATGCACGGAGAGAACATGCAATAACAAGTCACTTTCATCATTGTCGTCGTGAATGTCTAGCGAAGACATACTGAAACAAAAAAAATATAAACGTAAAAAACAAACTAACATTGATACTGAGGAAACACATTACATATTTTATTAAAGCAACAATAATCAAGTTTGATCATGAAATAAAGAAACATGTACTTGGGAACCAGTACAATAAATTCTCTCAATAAAAGTTAATGAGACTAACTCGAAAGTATAGACAAAATCATATTTTTAACACGCACTAAAATACGTACGTTCAGTGCAAGTGTATGTTATACATGAACACAGAATTTTAATGAAGTCATCTTTTTAAAAATTCTTAAATTTATAAAGTTGTACATTTTCTGTGACGTGGTTAGAAAAATAAAATAATAAAAAAAATAAGCTTCAAAGATATTTATTGTCAATATTGTGCATCTGTATTATTCTAATTTTATGTCCACTAAAATTGCAGCACAGAAAAGCCATAACAATAAAGAAATACATTATATAAAAACTGGAGCGTGAGATTGATAGGCGGATAGGTGCAGCGTCCGCAGTGAAGCGGGCGCTGTACCGGTCTGTCGTGGTGAAGAGAGAGCTGAGTCAAAAGGCAAAGCTCTCAATTTACCGATCGATCTACGTTCCCACCCTCATCTATGGTCATGAGCTTTGGGTTGTGACCGAAAGAACAAGATCTCGGATACAAGCGGCTGAAATGAGTTTTCTCCGCAGGGTGTCTGGACTCTCCCTTAGAGATAGGGTGAGAAGCTCAGTCATCCGGGAGGGACTCGGAGTAGAGCCGCTGCTTCTCCACATCGAGAGGAGCCAGTTGAGGTGGCTCGGGCATCTGGTTAGGATGCCTCCTGGACGCCTCCCTGGTGAGGTGTTCCGGGCATGTCCCACCGGGAGGAGACCCAGAGGAAGACCCAGGACACGCTGGAGGGACTATGTTTCTCGGCTGGCCTGGGAACGCCTTGGGATTCCCCCAGAGGAGCTGCTCCAAGTGGCTGGGGAGAGGGAAGACTGGGCCTCCCTACTTAGGCTGCTACCCCCGCGACCCGACCCCGGATAAGAGGAAGAAAATGGATGGATGGATGGATTATATAAAAACAACTATTAAACTTTGGTTTTTGTTTCTGCCTACCGTAATATCTGGTGGAAATACATTTCATAAACAATATTAGACATACAACCTTACCATCTACATTTTAAAATTGTGTAATAATATTATGATCACAGTTATATTAGTTGCAGTGCAAACCATAAAATAATCTTGACATAAATACAGTTTCCCCTTACTTACCTTGTTTCCAAAACCTGAATGGGAGTCTCCCCAAATTCACTTCTGAGACCTTCCCCAAAGTCATCATCTCTGCATAAAAACATATAATGTAGTTCAAACAATAATCAGATATTCTTTTCAACACATTTATCACACAATGACAAATTTATCTAACATATCAAAGCATGTAGGATGATTTAAAAAATAGCATCAAACAGCCATCTTCCATCCTGTTCTGCTGCTAGAAGTAAAATTTGAACTTTTTATGCTCTCCTTTCATCCTGCTTCACTGCATGCTCATGTCCGCAGCAAACTCGTCCACCCCACCGCAAGTTTTACAGATTTTATTCCAAAAATTAATAATTTTTGAGGCCCTTTATACAGGTAAACGTCCAAAGAGGTTGAGATGTATGCATCAACAACATATATTGTGTAGTACAACTAACAGACTTTTAGATTATGAACACCAAATGATCTGCAGACAATATGCTAATTGCTAGTTGTTGAGATCATGCCTCTCTTACACAGACAGCACAGTTACAGTACTTTCATCATATCTGCTTGCTGATCCACAATACAATAAGTTAGGATAACTAAATGTACGTATCAAAACAATACTGAGGTTGAATGAGTTAGCTGCTGCCATTAGCATCACGTCAGCTGTAGGCCGGAAAACGGTTTTAGCCTGTTGTAGATAATATCATGGCATTTGCGCTATCACATGATTCAAGCAAAGACACTTACTTTTCAAGCAGGAAAGTTGCTAACTCTGCATCGCTTGGCAATCCTTTGAGCACTCGAAGCTCTCGCCACCTCCGCCATCTTGAAACAGCTACTGTTTGAGACGGGAGCGTGCCCGGCTGCTGCGCGCTGCCGCTGGGAGAGGCGGGGGGAGGGCGGGGGAAGCTCGTTCATGAAAATAACTCTGTTTTTATTGGCTGGTCAAAAACGGCCCGCTCTGGTTTTTATAAATGCTATTTTAACCACCGGGAGACGCCAGAGGAATATAGTATTTCTCAAAGATTACCTGTTTAACATCACTCTGACAAAAAATAGTGACTGAGAGAAGAAATATGTTTATAAAAAAAGCTACATACTGCAACTTTAAACAACATACATAAACGCAAACAAAAATTCTTTAAAACTTAATCCCATTCACTCCTATCCAGGTCACTGCCCTATGTCCACACACTACATCTTTAAACCTGACAAAAACAGAGAGCACAAAAAAAAAAAACAGAATTCACCTGAAATATTATTGTATATTTTGGAATGTATCAAGAAAAAGCCCCCATATTTTATTAAATTTCTCAGTAGAGTGCTGAAGAGAACACCTTATTTTTTCTAGTTTCAAGCATGACAAAAGGTCATATAACCACTGTTTATGAGTTGGAAGGGCAGCACCCTTCCATCTTATTAGAATTGCACGCCTTGCTAACAAGGAACAAAAAGCCAGTGCTTGTCTTTTGGAGGCTGATAGAGGTAACTCTTCACCACTGATACCAAACAGAGCAAGGAGAGGGCTAGGTGTTACTTCTACTCTGAAGATTGTGGACAGGGTTTTAAAAACATCCGTCCAAAACTGACCAAGGCTGGGACAGGACCAGTACATATGAACCAGTGTGGCCTCAGCAGTTTTGCATTTGTCACAGTATGGGGTGATTTCTGGATAAATACGAGACAGTTTGCTTTTGGAGAAGTGGGCTCTGTGTACCACTTTAAACTGAATAAGACAATGGCGTGCACATAGAGATGTTGTGTTAACAAGTTTAAGTATAGAAGCCCATGTTTCATCTGGAAGGTTGGTGGTTCGAATCCCA
>JBBPBX010030388.1:8628-14206 GCA_038048925.1 Garcialebias charrua
AATTTTCATACTTTTATACTATTATGAAAAAACTCAGGACAGTGTTACACTTTTTTACTATTTTATGCTTATGTGTATTAAATGTTTTAGTGTTTAGTGTTTAGATGGTTACTGTTGCACCGAGGGACTGAGAGAAATGCAATTTCGGTCCTGTGTATGTCCTGTACATATTGCAGTTCTGACAATAAAGTTGACTTTGACTTTGACTTTTAGTTTTTAAAGCTTTTGCATTAGTAAAGTAGCCACCTGGTGGTTTTTTTTTATTTTATTTTTATTTTTATTTTTTTATTATTATTATTTTTTTTATAAAAGAAACAAGTACAAAAAAACCTTACAATGTCAAACATGGCTCGAGACTTAAGGCATGCATAGCACAAAAGAGAATAAAGGCACATAAACAAAAACAAAAATGTGTCTTGGGCAGCTTACAACAGAAATTCGTTACAGATTGTTTTAGTTTTTAAAGCTTTGGCATTAGTACAGTACTTTAAAGTAGCTAAGTAAGAGGAAATATAATTAGAAAACACTATAAATCTAGGTTTTAGCAAGGAGAATTTACAACTGTGGATGTAAAATTTGGCTAAGAGTAGTATTAAATTTACAACAAAAACTTTCTTACTTGAAATATTTGGACAAAAGAAACCAAACAGTATAATTTTAGCGTCAAATGGTAGGTCAATTTCTAACTTTCTATTTACATACATGAAAATGTCTTTCCAGAACACCTGAGTATGAGAACAGTCCCAGAAGAGATGGATGATGGTCTCCTCAGAGCTGTGGCAGAGTGAACACATTGGGTCTACGTTTGGACGGTACTTGGAGATTATATAGTTTACAGGATAACATTTATGCAGAATCTTTAGGGATACTTCTCGAATCTTATTAGTTATAAAGTATTTTCTAGGTAACAACCAAACATCTTTCCAACAGATATCATTAAATAAATTATCCCAGAAGAATATAGAAGCAGGTTTACTAATACATTCTCTAATTATTAATTCTCTAATACATTTGTTATTTGTTTTTTCACTTAAAAAAGGGTCAGAGTTACCAATGAATAATTCTTCAGTTAAATAGTTCGTGCTGTTTTGTACAGGATTTGACATCAACATTTTTACACCAGATGGAATTGCATCAAAGACAATTGCAAATTCTTTTGGTAGTACTGGAAAGTTATACGTAGTTAAAAATTCACTGTAAGAGTAAGTGTTGCCGTCTTTGTTGAATAACTGATGTACATGAACTATTCCTCTGTCAAACCAATTTTTAAAGAAAATAGATTTATGTTTAAAACAAATGTCTTTGTTATTCCAAATATAGTATTTGTGTGGAGAGAAATTGTGTTTGTGAACCAGAGTCCAGCACAAAAACAGCTGTTTGTGGAAATTGGAGAGTTTGATCGGAATTTTGTCAATGTTGTAATTACACCTTAAAATAAAAGATAGACCACCCAATGCTTCAAATACATGTGTTGAAATGAAGTTCCACAAAGAGTTTGGATTTAAGAGATATCTTTTGATCCATTTAATTTTAAAGGAGGAGTTTAGAGTCTGTAAGTCTAATACATTAAACCCACCAGAGCACAGCTTATTTATCATAACATTTTTTCGGATTAGATGAACCTTTTTTTTCCAAATAAAATCAAACAATGTTTTATCCACTTTTGAAATGATGTCCTTGGGAACCTCCAAGGCAGAAGTCGCATAAACCAAACTGGAGAGACCTTCAGCCTTAGAAAGTAATACACGACCGGAGATGGATAAATCTCTCTGTACCCATAAATTGAATTTTTTTTGAATTACAGTAACAAGGGGATTAAAGTTATCACTTAATCTTTGGTCCTCCTCTTTTATAATATAGATACCAAGATATTTAACTTTGTGTTTTACTGGGATTCCTGAGATCTCTGTGTCATGACATGTTTTAATAGGGAGTAATTCACATTTAGATAAGTTAAGGTTGAGACCTGAGGCTGCAGAAAATTCACCAAGCAGCTCAACAGCACACTTTACTTGAGAGCAATCTTTTAGAAATAGAGTTGTGTCATCTGCCAGTTGGCTCAGACATATTTCTCTACCAGCAATCTGAATACCTTTTATGCAGCTGTTTTTAATGAAATGTGCTAAAATCTCCATAGGAAGAAGAAACAAAAATGGAGAAATTGGACAACCTTGTCTAATTCCACGCTCAACATTAAATCTGCCAGAGGTTCCATGAGCTAGTTTAATTGAGCTATTGCCTCCAGCATAAAGGGTGCGCACTGATTTCTTAAAGTGCTCACCAAAACCGAACAGATCCAAAGTTTTAAATAAAAAATCATGTTCCAGTGAGTCAAACGCTTTATGGAAGTCAAGAAAGAGAACAAAACTATTTTCTGATATTAAGTCTGCGTAGTCTAATAAATCTAAGATAAGCCTTATATTATCAATTATGTGTCTTCCCGCCATAAAACCATTTTGAGTTTCCCCAATAACATCATGAAGTACTTTTTTCAATTTATTTGCTAAGCATAATGCTAAAATTTTATAATCATTATTTAATAATGTAATGGGGCGCCAGTTGTCTAAAACTAATACATCTTTTTGTGGTTTTGGGATGAGTGTAATTAAGCCTTGGCATAGAGTGGACGGTAATTGTTCTTTATCTATACTTTCTCTAAAAACATTCAGCAAAAAGGGAGCAAGTTCTTCCGTGAATAGTTTGTAAAATTCAGAAGTTAGCCCATCAGTACCTGGAGATTTATTTAATTTAAGTTTTTTAATAGCCTCTGAGATTTCTGTAAGCGTAATGGGAGAGTCACAAATTGATTTTTTGAAATCTCCAATTGTCTTAATATTACCTAGATTGTTAAAGAAATCATTCATATGAGCAGGTGAAATGGTTGAGGTATATAGTTTTTTATAGAAGTTCTCACACATTTTAGATAGTTCTTTTGGATCTTCTATGATATCACCATTTGAAGAGAGTCTATTTATACTATTTTTATTTTGCCTTTGTTTTTCTAACTTAAAAAAATAGCTAGAATTTTGCTCACCCTCCTCTAACCATTTCGCTCTTGAACGTACAAATGCACCTTTAGCTTTATTGATATATAATTGATCAAGTTTTAGTTGTGCAGTTAGGAGATCTGCTTGCTGTTGTTCAGATAGATTTTCAGGCAATATGGATGATAGCGAGATTAATTTGGCTATCAGATTACTTTCATCTGATTTCTTTTCCTTTTTTAGTTTAGAACTTGTTTCTATAAACAATCTTCTCAGCTCATATTTTAAAAGCTCCCATTGTTTTTGATATTCCCCTGTATCTTCTGCAGTCTCAAAACGTTCTGAGATTTTTCTTCTTATTATTTCAATTAAAGATTCGTTTTGTAATAAAGAACTATTTAGTTTCCAGTATGCTGGGTATCTTTGAGTTGGCTTATCAGGAGATAAGTTTAAAGTTAATACAATTGCTTTATGGTCTGTTAATGGAGTAGGCATAATTTCTGTTTTGCAAATTAATTGAGTAAGGGATTCCGATATTAACCAAAAGTCTATTCTGGATCGTAAAGAACCAGCCTTGTTTGTCCAAGTAAATTCTTTACTATTTGGGTTAGTAACTCTCCAGATATCATGAAGACCTTGTTCATTCATAAAATCATTCAAAAAACAGTTGGTTTTATTTCTGCTAGGCCATCTGTCCAAATCATCATTTAAGTTATCATCATCAACCGTGCATAACATCATCAAAAGATTCAGAGAATCTGGAACAATCGCTGTGTGTAAGGGTCAAGGCCGTAAAACTACTGGATGCTCGTGATCTCCGGGCCCTTTAACGTCACTGCACCTCAAACAGGAATGCCACTGTCAAGGAAATAACAGAATGGGCTCAGGAATATTTCTTAGATGTAGTGGATGCTTTTGGCCCAGGGTATATACAGAAATTCTTAGGTTAAATTTAATACACTTTTAATACCTTTTTAATACCATCACAATATTTTTTAATACCATCACGACACTGAACTGCAACCGTAGCGGCAACCTCTTGTACTTCAGTTTAGAGCAACTAATTGTAAAGTGATAAGATTACCGTACTGTCATTTTCTTCCTAAATTTTGGTAGTAAATGTAAGTTTTATAATAATTACTGTACTGGATACATCAATTAGCTTCTTGCCTCAATAAAAGCACTGACCTATTTGTTATATAAATCTAACCCAAGAGAAAAAGTTTGTTCCCACACATGACATATCTCTAATGGCAAATGAAAAACTGTAAACTTGAAAACAGAACAGTTTAGTTAAAATAATTCAACACTGAACAAATGCACAATTCAAAAAGAGAGGGAGAAAAATAATAACTACCATATTTTCCATCCTGTAAGTAGCAGTTTTTTGCATAATTTACATGCCTTGCAACTTATAGGCCAAAGTGACATATTTATAGATTTTTCCCCATATTTATAAACCACTTTTTGACTGAAATATGACCGATTCCATTCATTCTGACTGAAAAAAAAAATGCAGTTCCTGATGGTCCCATAGTAGTAATTGTATGGCATGTTGTTGGCTGTTGTATCATGTAATAGGAAAACGTGTCTATAATGACAAATTTAAAATAGTTCAAGACAAAAACAACTGGACTTTATTTATTATACTATTTATTATACTATTATACTGTACTATACTTTGTTTTTTTCTTGCACTTTTTAGAATTCACCATGTCCTGGATGACTGAGAATCTTCACCAGCTATTAATGACTCAATCGGCCTGTCATATTCTCCCCACCTCTCTGCTTGGAATCTTCAATCCAGCAGCCAGCTGCACCGCCCCGGTGAAATGCAGCTAATTTGACCATTAAAGTGCATTTATTAAGAAAATGACAGACAGAAACACACCTTTGCTATAATTTCAAGCTAACAAATAATTGTTTAGGTATTTTCCTTGTTAAATGTCGGCGAAACGAGCCACGCTCCTCTTTCCTGTTTCTCACCGCTGAGCGATCACGGTGCACACAGGCAGCGAAACCCATCCATCCATCCATCCATTTTCTTCCGCTTATCCGGGGTCGGGTCGCGGGGGTAGCAGCCTAAGTAGGGAGGCCCAGACTTCCCTCTCCCCAGCCACTTGGAGCAGCTCCTCTGGGGGAATCCCAAGGCGTTCCCAGGCCAGCCGAGAAACATAGTCCCTCCAGCGTGTCCTGGGTCTTCCTCTGGGTCTCCTCCCGGTGGGACATGCCCGGAACACCTCACCAGGGAGGCGTCCAGGAGGCATCCTAACCAGATGCCCGAGCCACCTCAACTGGCTCCTCTCGATGAGGCAGCGAAACTTTTTTTTTAAATAAAGCTGATTTGACCAATAAAGTGCATTTATTAAGAAAACATTAGACTGAGACACACCTTTGCTATAATTTCGAGCTAACAAACAATTGTTTAGGTAAATTTCTTGTTAAATGTCGGAGGATAAAGCCGCGCTCCTCTTGTTTCTTTTTACAGACATGATACCAGCTGTAGGTGCGAGCGCACACTGACTGACGATATGATGTCATTGTTTTAGCTAAGGCCCTACCCGGAACATAAAACTAGAAAAGATAAATAAATT
>JBBPBX010030388.1:17253-31060 GCA_038048925.1 Garcialebias charrua
ATCAATGGAAACAGCTTGCCGCCCAATGCGCTCTCGAGCGCGGGAGGATCTAAGTCTAAGTAAGATGGTTTAATAAGGACTCTTGAGTTTCTGCATGACTCACAGGATAAAAACACATTTGCTGTTCTATCAGGATACAGAAACATACATTTTGGAAGTAAATTTGATTATTTTCTCACCAATTTTCAGTTGTCCTAAATCACATGCATACATTGAAATTCTGAAAGTATGTGATGAGTTGATAAAGAAGTTCCTGAAGAAGTACAGGTTACTGTAGTTTTAAATGACCAAACACTGTTTTTTGTTGTTGTTTTGTGATCATTACAAGATCTGGTGGTCTGTGCACATGGTCTGTTTTGCACAAACTTTTTGAATGTTTAATTTTTATGTTTTTCTGATATACCGGTACCTACAGACAGGAGGTGGAACATCTGGAGAGCTGGTGCAAAGAGAACAATCTTCACATGAATGTGAAGAAGACAAAGGAGATGATTGTGGACTTCAGAAGGAACAAACACACCCATGCCCCACTGATAATAGGTGGGTCTGCAGTGGAAGTGGTCTCCAGCTACAAATACCTGGGTGTACACTTGAATGATAACCTCAGCTGGAGCAACAACACCACCAGCCTGATCAAGAAAGGTCATCAGAGACTCTACTTCCTCAGACGGCTGAGACGAGCCGGCCTGAGCAGCCCAGTTCTCACCTCGTTCTACAGGTGTGCAGTGGAGAGCATCCTGTGCTCCAGCATCAACGTGTGGCATGGAGGCTGCACAGTTGAAGAAAGAAAAGCTCTGCAGAGAGTGGTGAAGGCTGCACAGAAGTCTGTTGGAGTCAGTCTCCCCACCATCACAGACATTTACACCTCTAGATGCAGGAAAAGAGCCACCTGTATCATGAAAGACCTCACTCATCCAGCACACTCACTCTTTGCCCCACTCCCCTCAGGACGGAGGTTGAGGAGCATCAAGTGTAGAACCACTAGACTGAGGAACAGCTTCTACCCTGAGGCTGTTAGACTCATGAATAAATAAAAATAAAATTAAAATAAACACTGCAAAATATCACATCATGGTGATGCTGATATGTTTTCTTGTTGCTGTGTTCATCTGTGACCATCTGCTCATACAAACTCATGTTCGTGCTGCTGTTTATTCCCACTATATTAGGCTTAGTGTATTACTAGTTGATGTTTTTCTTAGTTAGTTCTCGATGTTATTACTGTTTTTCTCTTTCATTTGTTGTTGGATGTAACTGGGACCTCGTGTACATAATCTCGTTTTCATCTCATGTACCACATGCGGTGCAAATGACAATAAAGACTCTCTGACTCTCTGACTCTGACTCTCAAATTGCACTAAGAATTAAACATGTTTCAAACAAGCAATATCCATTGTTTACAATAATTTGTTAAAATGTTTGATCCATTAAAAGCTGCCACCTCTAGCAGAGCAAGGGAGAGAAAAAAAAGACGACTTTGGACTTGATACAGTACACACAGGCTGATATATTTCAAATGTTTATTTCTTTTAATATTGATTATTACCGTATTTTCTGGACTATAGGTCGCAGTTCTTTGCCTAGTTTGCATACCCTGCGACCTATAGAGAGAGGTGAGACCTGTTTATGGATTTTTCCCCATATTTTTAGACCAATTTTTGGCTGCGATATGACTGTTTTTCATTTTGGCAAAAAATGGTGCAGTACCACTTTCGGCCGCTAGGGTACACCCACTGACCGTTCCCACTCATGTGTCCGAAGGCAGCCTCCGTTGGTCGGACTGACTCTGCCGCAGCCCGGCCTCCTACATTACGGCAAAGACTGGTTCATCCCAAAGATCCAGTCCCCCGGCAAAAACAGAGTAATCATTGTGTATGCTGTTCAGTGTCAGGAGGGCTGTGATCAGTCTTATATCGGGGAAACTAAACAGCCACTGGCCAAAAGGATGGCCCAGCACAGAAGATCAACATCATCAGGTCAGGACTCTGCAGTCTACACTCATCTCCAGGCCAGCGGTCACTCTTTCAGGGATGAAGATGTTCACATCCTTGATAGAGAGGAACGATGGTTTGAGAGAGGAGTAAAGGAGGCCATCTTTGTGAAAAGAAACCGCCCATCATTAAACAGGGGTGGAGGCCTCCGGGTTCAACTGTCCCCCTCCTACAATGCTGTGATTGCTGGTATCACTCAGCCCTCTGTGAATAGCAAACAACCATCAGGGTGCTAACGATCCTTTGTTAGGCTGATGGTCCTCCTTGATCATGTGAGCAGCTGGTTTCGGCTGTCATCAGCCAACTGGTTGTGTAACACTGTGAGAGGGTGCTATTTATAAGACTGAGCTGAACCCAGCACCTCAGACTGAGGAAGTCTTTCGGACGAAAGACGAAACGTTTCTACAGTTTTTTTTGCTTTGTTTTGTTTTGTTTTTTTGAATGTCCAGAGGACCAGACTTAGCTTTTTTAGATTGGAGGTGAGCTTACTTATCAGCTTGTCCTTCCAGAGGAGTGTCGGCCTGAGGTCCTCAACCAGCTTCATGACCAAATGGGCCATTTGGGTACAGAGAGAACACTGGACCTTGTCAGATCACGTTTCTTCTGGCCACGAATGGCAGTTGATGTTTGCAATAAAGTCAAGAACTGTGAGAGATGCATACGAAGGAAATCACAGCCTGAGAAAGCTGCACCCCTTGTCAGCATTAAAACTTCAAGACCACTCGAACTGGTCTGTATGGACTTTCTCTCAATAGAACCAGACCGAAGCAACACTAAGAATGTTCTTGTGATAACCGATCACTTCACAAAATATGCTGTTGCAGTGCCAACCCCAAATCAAAAAGCCAAAACAGTAGCAAAAGCACTATGGGACAACTTCCTTGTCCATTATGGAATCCCAGAGCGTCTCCATAGTGACCAAGGACCCGATTTTGAATCGCACACTATCAAAGAGCTCTGTCAAATAACTGGAATTCTTAAGAGTAGGACAACACCATACCATCCCCGTGGCAACCCTGTGGAACGATTCAACCGAACACTTTTAAATATGTTGGGTACTCTACAAGAAGAGGATAAAACACACTGGAAAGATTTTGTGAAGCCGCTGGTACACTCTTACAACTGTACTCGAAATGACGTCACTGGGTACTCCCCATATGAACTGATGTTTGGTCGTCAACCCCGCCTTCCAGTTGACTTAGCTTTTGGACTGCCTGTGTCTGAAAACCCATCCACATCTCATTCACAGTATGTTGAAAAGCTTAAATCACACCTCAGAGAAAGTTACAAGATTGCAACTGAAAACTCTGAGAAGGTTATGGGAAGGAATAAACTTAAATTTGACAAGCGAGTCACTGCTGCAGACCTCTCAGTTGGGGATAGAGTTTTGGTTAGAAACGTCAAACTACGAGGCAAACACAAGCTCGCAGATCGGTGGGAGCCAGATGTGTATATTATCCAGAAGAAAGCCAGCACTCTTCCGGTATATACAGTTAAACCAGAAGGCAAAGATTGTCCCATTAGGACCCTCCACCGTGACCTGCTGCTGCCTTGTGGCTACCTAACACCAGCTTCCAAACCAGAACAGTTAAAGCCAAAATCAGTGATGGCACCCCCAGTGACTCCAAAAACCTCCGACCTTTCAGACCCTGAAGATCAAGAACTGTTCTTACCTGACTTACCTGATTACTCCAGCTCCTGTCCTACCAGAATCACAACTGTGGTTAACATACCTGTTCCTGCATCTACCATTGTTCCTATGCCTGAGGCTCTGTCTGGCCAGCATTCACAGAGTTTTAAGGAGGAAACTATTGCTGTAGAACCGGAAATGGGGCCTGGACATGAACCTACTGCTGAACTAGTACCGACAGAGCTGGATGCAGAACAAACAGATGGAGATGAAACAGATCCTGTTGATCTAGAACCTCCGGAGGAAAATGCCTCCTTTCAGCCAGACCTTAGATCCTCCCCAAAGCCGATCAGCTTCTCAAGTGATTCAACTACTCCTGAGTTCTCCAGCCCAGATTCTGAACCATCCATCCGACACTCTACTCGAGCACGGCAGCCACCAAATCGCTTGCAGTATTCAATGCTTGGGCATCCAGTTCTGCAAAGAATCCAGTCCCTGTTTCAAGGGCTTAGCACTGCGCTGACCTCTGCTCTGCAATTGGAGGAAAACTCGATGACTGCTACCTCTTGTGACGGTGTCTTGTGTCAGCAACGTGCATGTGCGAGGCCGCACATGAGTTTAGGGGGGGAACCTGTAACCCACATCTAGTCTATGACATTTATTTTGGCGGGTCCACTTCCTGTGTTGCCCCAACTCTCTAACTTTTTTAAGCCATGGGTCATAGTTCACTTCCTCTTTCTCCACTGTGGCTGTGGTGTGCTCCACTGGGCGTCTCCCAAACAAATTGCTGCACTCTTCAGATCAGCAAATTGCAACTCAAAATACATGAGTTACTGGTGGCTCTAATTCAAACTCTTGTGGGATTCTGCCATTAATCACCACCAGGCTGTGCATTGAGGTTAAGTACTCCTCACTCAGTTGAAGAGGTCGGGTTTTTTTCTTTGGACCAGAATCTCCAACATGGATTTACAGATGGCGAGCTAGAACTATGGACTTGATAATGGACTTTGAAATGAGTACATGTATTTGGTGACTCAACTATTGTGACTCTTGTTGTTTTTGTCTTATTTTGGGTTTTTGTTTTTGTCTTATTTTGTGCACAATCACTTTAATATATATATACACCAAAACTGAAACCACGGCCTCCTGTTTTCATTCACACCTCAGGCTCTTTTAAAGGACACTCTTCTGATGCTGCTTTTGTAGCCGCAGTCAACTGCCTGGCCTTTAGGCGTTACAAATTTTGGCGAGCTAGCCAGGAGCCTGATACTGTGAATGTTTTGGTGAATGTATTGTGTGGTTGTTTGCATTGAAACATGGATTTCTTTAACAAAGTTGGTATCAATGTTGCTCATTCTGTTATCATAGGTGAGGTAACAAACACTCCAGCAGATGATGAAATTATCAATAATTTACGCAGTTATGGTGAAATTAAAAAGTTTTTTTCTGTTACTGAACGTGAGAGTCCATTTTACAAAAACCTGGCCGTTGAGTTTATAAATGCTGCAGCTTTGGAACAGCTAAAACCGCTTTTACCATATACTTACTTATCTCGGGCTGCAGAGGATATTCATTTTTTTGTTAAATTACTTTTGAGTGAGTGTGCAGCTATAGCCACAGTGGGGACTACCTCACCCCCTGATTACCTTTCTGAATTAAGACACATCTCCCAGCAAAGTGGACAATCATTTGATTGTCTAAAAATATGTGAAAAAATCCATAAATAAGATGCTTCGGCGTATAATCTGCAGGACATTCAAATGAGTAAAAAAACTGTGTGTTATACGCCGAAAAGTACGGTAACCTGTCAGATCTTCATATTCATTCATTCAACCTTTATTTAGTCAGGTAAATCTCATTGAGCCTCGAGGGCTCATTTACAAAAGCGACCTGCTACAAACTAAAGAATGATGAACAGCAATGGTAGAATTTCCTTAAACAACAAACAACAGAAAAAAAAAAAAAAAAAAAAAAACGTAGGAGAGAAATAGAAAGTGAAATGCAAAGTATCAAAACTAGCAAAACACCACAAGGTAGATGTACAAAATCAAAAACAGGAACATATCTGCAATGGTTTTTGCCAGGTTTCCAAAAGATTTTTAAAACCATTTAGGGAGGTTTTAATAATATGTTGTCATTACCATCTGTATGACACCCTGACTTAGCAGTTTACCAGCTGTAAGACACCATGAGTTAACAGTTAAGGCAGCAGAATGATTATATTGTCCTTACATTGTTTAAATTAAATTCACAAAACTTGGACTAACTTCGCTTGCACCCTTCACACATAAACAAACAAAAGTTTTTGCTCCACCTGAAGTTGTGCACATATTACATGCAAAGCATCACCAAAACACTTTAAATTAAATATCTGAAATAAAATCTTCACACCAAATATCAAACCATTTTTCTGATTATTAAGACAATACGATGAATTTGTCAGGATGATCTAAGTAAGAAAATTTATTTCTAAAAGTCAGTAACATATATGTTTGCTTGTAGGTCATTTTGACCAAATTTGACTTTAACCCCTGTTTGATGATGGGTCACATATTCAGGATGAAGTTCTAGTAAAACTAACCCTCTTTCAAAAACAATGGGCGAGTAATTTGGTGATCTGACATAAATACATTCAGATAATCCTCCTTTTTAAAACATGGAGCGTGAAATCTGGTGATCTAACAAAATACTTTCAGCTAATCCTCCTTTTAAAACATGGAGCGAGAAATCTGGTGATCCAACATGTGTTCACATATAAACAACTTCAGTGTTGTTTCAGAAACAGTTCTCAACCATCATTAGCAAAGCAGATCCATCATAAACATTTCTCAACCATCAGGAGCAATTGGTATCCATCATAAACAGTTTTCAACTATCATTATCAAATCACATCATCAGGAGCAATTGACATCCATCAGAAACATGTTGTAACCATCATGTATGAAAAACCAGTGCCTTAGTGTACAGTCCAGGAACTTTAAAAAGCTAGAAGCAACATAAAAAAAAGCATATACAATTCCCTTACTTTGATTGAAGTTGAGGTAGACAGGCTTATTAGGTGGTTCTCATGTTCAAACATGGATCAGATGGAACTGCTTAGCCATTGAGCAATGATTCAACCATGAATGATCATGATGGGTACATGGGAGTCCAGATGTGAGTTCAGGTCAGGTGTGTGGTCTTGATGAGATCAGGTCTGTCCATCAGGTCAGGTGTGTTTTCCTGTTTTGGCAGCAGTCATTGATGTGGATACATGACAGGGTTAGGCACAAGGTGTTGATGTACAGGTGATGATGGAGAGGAGCTGCAGGAGGTAGTAGGATGGTGAGGAGAGAGCAGAGGACACAGGTCTGCCCATGAGGTCAGGTGCAACAGGTTTTGTCTGTTGAAAGAGACACAAACATGAACATGTGAAGTTAAAGCAGGGTCATGACCTGCAATAAAAACAGAAAACACAGACAGAAAACAAGTTCAACTCACTGTTAGGCACAAGGTGTTGACGCACACGTGATGATGGAGAGGAGCTGCAGGAGGTAGTAGGATGGTGAGGAGAGAGCAGAGGACACAGGTCTGCCCATGAGGTCAGGTGCAACAGGTTTTGTCTGTTGAAAGAGACACAAACATGAACATGTGAAGTTAAAGCAGGGTCATGACCTGCAATAAAAACAGAAAACACAGACAGAAAACAAGTTCAACTCACTGTTAGGCACAAGGTGTTGACGCACAGGTGATGATGGAGAGGAGCTGCAGGAGGATGGTGAGGAGAGAGCAGAGGACACAGGTCTGCCCATGAGGTCAGGCGTAGCAGGTATTGTCTGTTGAAAGAGACACAAACATGAACATGTGAAGTTAAAGCAAGGTCATGACCTTCAATAAAAACAGAAAATACAGACAGAAAACAAGTTCAACTCACTGTTAGGCACAAGGTGTTGATGTACAGGTGATGATGGAGAGTAGCTGCAGGTGGTAGTAGGATGGTGAGGAGAGAGCAGAGTTTTGTCCTACATTATATACCAGGGGTCACCAACATGGTGCCCGCGGGCACCCGGTTGCCCCCAAGGACCATTTGAGGTACCCTCTGACCTGTTTTAACAATAGCGCAACTCCCTACTAAGCTGCATTTAAAATGTCATTTTATTCAGTTGCTATTCTTTTTTTGTATTTATATATATTTTAAAATGTCTATCTTAAAAATATGTTCTTAAAAATATGTTTATTATACTTTTTTTTTAAATTTACGCTTTGTTATTTCTGAAGAGTTTATCAAACTGGTGCCCTTTGTATGACTCCGTACCCACGAAGTAGCTCTCAGTTTCGAAAAGGTTGGTGACCCCTGTTATATACACTCACCAAGTATCAAGCTTTGTGTTAGCCAAAGGCTTTGACTCCACATCTTTATGAGCCCCCGATTGCCTCCCAGTCAAACTTCAATTGGCCAATAACTCTCTCCCGTAGACGAGCACGGCAAGATCTCCAACCAGCAAGGCTGAGCTGGTAGTCCGTAGAGACTTCACCTTTCGCCTTGGGACTTCTACATCCGGCACAACAGGCACCTACAAAACACATGGATCTTGTTAACCAAATAATGATTAAACATTTATTTACAGTACAGTATTTGGAAATCTATAGTATATATTCATCTTTGCAATGAATATGCCTAAGCCTATTTTCTATAGCTTTATTGCATACCATCAAGGGGTATCATATCACTTCTCATCTATCATTTATGTGTGCAATCAAAAGATGTAGAAATAAATTGTATTGTAATGTTTCCCCAAATACGAGCGAGTTCCGTACTTATGAGTTGCTCGTAAACCGGAAATTCGTACGTCGGAACAAGAAACACGTGTTCTCGTAAGTCCGGATTTTCGCTCGTAAGTTGGAACATTTATGCTAGCGCTACTACGAACACTCGTTTTTCATCAAAAACATTCATACTACTTCATAAACATGCTCAGAAACGTGTTTCCAAACGGTTAGCTAACACACTTTCATCTAAAAACACAAAAAAGTGCTGTATTTTTTACAAATTTACTGCTCGTTCGCCAGCTCGTAAGTCCGGGACCTCGTATGTAAGAGCGCTCGTAAGTCGGGGACTACCTGTATACTGTACTCTTACTTTCAGATGGGCTTGACGAGAGTGTGGAGCTGTAAACACCACCACAGTCACATGCAGCATGACTGTTGGAATGTGGATTGACATAATGTCAGAACAAACCAAGGACCTTATTCTATGGTTGCCCCGTGAAACAATTAAAGCAACATGTTTTGCAGAAAGCTAAAAACTTGGGACTCCAGAAGTGAATCATACATGCAAATAACACTGTGAAATATTTATTGGCTGTTTCTCCCTCTGGAATAATCATGTTTATTTCAGATGCTTATGGTGGTAAATGCAGTGACAGGTTTATAACACAGAACTCTGGGTTTCTGGACTATCTGCGTGCTGGAGATCAGGTGATGGGTGATCGTGGTTTCACAGTGAGGGACCTGCTGCAAGAGCTATGGTGTCAATTTAATCATTCCAGCATTCACACGCAAAGGATGCCAGCTTATTTCAAGTGAGAAGACATTAAATGTAAACATTTTTCTCAAACATGTACAGTACTGGTGTACTTGCTGTAAACGTAACACAACTCTTAACATGTTTTTTAAAGGATGCAATGTTAACTATATTACATTAGAAAAGTATTTGCTAAAATGATTCATTTATTATGTACAATAGTTGCAAGGTTAGTTTTTTGTGTGCACTATATCAGTTAATTTTGGATTAAACTACTGTTTCTATCTAAATGTCACTTTTTTCATTATCAGGTTTTTAAAGACCTGGGGCCTCATGTACAAAGACTTGCGTGGATTTCCTACTGAAAAGTGACGTACTGTCAAATCCAGAAAAGTGTGTACGCACAAAAAAATCCAGATGTATCAAACTGTGCGTACGCCGCAATCCACGCACATTGCTTTTGTACATCACAATCAACTTGGAATTGGGCGCACATGAGAGTGTGGCCGACTCCGCCTTTGACACGCCCCCATATAAATATGCAAATTCATTTAAATATGCTCTGCACCGGCGGGATGTCGTCTCTGCTCCATTGCAAATCATGGCGAAACGTGCAAAAAAGAGGAACTTCACGGACTGTGAACAGGAGACACTTCTGAGTGAGGTAGAGGCACGGAAAAACGTATTGTTTGGCACGCTGTCCTCTGGCGTTACAGCGAAGCGCAAAAGGCATGAGTGGGACAGCCTGTGTGAAGCTGTAAATGCTGTGGGGTCAGAGCAGCGAACAGTGGCAGAACTGAAGAAGAAGTGGTCGGACATCAAGGGGGATGTGAAACGGAGGACAGCTGCCCATCGCCAGAGTGTGTCTATGACAGGCGGGGGGACAGGAGATGACGACATCACTCCATTCGACCGGAGGGTTGCCAGCATAGTGGGCGACACGGCCCTCACAGGTGTGGTGGATCCGCATGTGGGGGATTCGGACAGTCGCAGTAAGTAAATAAGTCAGTGTTAATTCTAAATGCCATAAATATCTTGTTTCCATACCGGTTACTATAAGAATAACAATCATTCAGTCATGGGATTCAGTTATATTTTATTCACATGCACATTTTATTTTGCCATCAGAGGATGGAACGGAAGACACGCAGTCTGCTGGCTCAGACGTTGGAAGCTCCTCCAGTGTCCCTGGAACGTCTGGCACCACGCGCACCTCCAGCGCACCCCACCCGCCAGCAGCTGATGTCCGCACCTCCAGCGCAACCCACACGCCAGCAGCTGATGTCCGCACCTCCAGCGCACCCCACCCGCCAGCAGCTGATGTCCGCACCTCCAGCGCACCCCACCCGCCAGCAGCTGATGTCCGCACCTCCAGCGCACCCCACCCGCCAGCAGCTGATGTCCGTCCTGGCCATGTACTGACGACAGCTGTCCTGCAGACGCAGCATGACATTGTTCCCGGCATTAATGGCATCAATGACCGCCTGGACCAACTTAATGACCGCCTGGACCAACTTATCAGAGTCCTGGCGGATATTAACAGCACATTAAATGCAGTGATGAGGTGATAATGTGTACTTGCCTGTTTTATATATTTGCTATCACATTTTGCCGGGCCCTGATAGCTACCTGGGTGGGATGTACATTGAGGGGTGCAGGTTCTGGCTCCTCTGGTGGGGGCAAGTCAGGCTGTGGTATGTCAAGTCCGTGTGCAAGATTGTGGAGGACGCCACATGCCATCACAATGCGGCACACCTTTACAGGACTATAGAGCAGCAGACCTCCAGTCCTGTCCAGACAGCGCCACCGTCCCTTTAGCAGGCCAATTGTCCTCTCGACGACTGACCGGCTGCGGGAATGGACGTCATTATACCTCCGCTCTTGCTCAGTGTGGGGGTTGGCAAGAGGAGTCATGAGCCATGTTTTTAGTGGGTAACCACGGTCCCCTGTGAGATAAAAAAGGAAAATTACAATGGGGCAGAGTCAGATGCTTATCAGTTGGTAATGCTGCGCATGTGGGTTACTTTGTGTTAATGAACGCAGCAGTGCGCTGGACGCATTACACACTTTACGCACGTGTTCATGTGCAGAACCGCCATTCCACACTTTACGCACGCGTTTATTTGCAGAACCGCTATACACACAGAAACAAACAAGGGCTTGGTAGACTGCTCTGAAACTACATTTTAACCAGCCATTAACAGAAAGTTGATCACTCGAAGCACTGACTAGTAATGGAACTTCAAAGACAGGGCGACATGTGGGGGCGCACAGGTTTCATGCGCATAAGAGATTATAAGGATGAAAATAAAAATAGTTTACTCACCAAGAAGCCAACCATCTCGCACCATTCCAGCTTGTAGTCTGTTCCCAACCATGCTGTTCAGTAGAATAAATGAATCGTGTGTTGAGCCAGGCCACCTCGCCACAATGTTTGTCAGACGCATTTGCGCGTCACAAATAATTTGCACATTGATTGAATGAAAATGTTTCCTGTTAACGTAAACATATTCATCCTGTGATGGTGCTTTTATAGCAATGTGTGTGCAGTCGACAGCCCCGATTACATTTGGAAAACCGGTTGTCGCTGCAAATTGCGCTTTAATGTTGGCCTGTTCAGCTGCATTGTATGGGAATGTTATATATCTGGGTGACATACGGATAAGTCCATCCCACACAGCTGGCATGGATCGGCTCAGTGTGGACTGACACAGTCCCGATCGGTCTGCCAACTCCCTCTGAAATGCCCCTGTTGCAAGAAATCCCAGTGTTGTCAGCAGCTGCACATGTACAGGCAGCGCATGGCTCCTGGCTGTGTGGTGCTCCAAAACCGGTCGTAGCTCTAAGCACAGTTGCAGAAGTACTGCCCTCGGAAGCCGAAAACGACTGATGAGCCAGTCATCATCATGAGCCAGAAAGTCCTCTCGGTCTCGAAAAACACGCTCTCTGCGTATGGCGCGATTTGCTATGTCCTCTAATAAAGCTAAAGCCATTGTTGTAAATATTGTTGCCACTATTTTGCGCATGCTTTTGTATCCACTCATCTAATTGCGTCCATGTGGATGTAATAATTGTTGATCATGTGTCTGGTGTGAACAATAATCATTTTCACATCATGAACAGTTAATAATAATAATAATAATAATGACATCAATTTATAACGCACATTTCATCAATGGAAATCTCAAAGTGCTACAAGGTGCAACAGAATTAAATGTCAATGAAACAAATAATAAAACAATTAAAATCAACAACAGTATCAGCTATGATCAAAAGTAGAATCATGAGGAGGCAGAGTATGCTCGGTTGAAAAGAAAGGTCTTCAAGCCGCTCTTAAAGTCAACCACAGACTGTGGGGCTTCAGTTTCTCTGAATCACCTGTAAGTGTCGCCAAAGGAACAAGAACCACAGAAACGTGCGTACGCCAGCCATGGGGCTGGCGTGGAAATGTACTTGGATGCGCACATATTCACGTTCAGTTCAGTTTTGATACATACAGGGTTTTGCGTGGATAGTGACGTACGCAAGGTTTTTGTGCGCACGCACGGTTGATACATGAGGCCCCTGTCTATTTCATTATTTGTTTTCGTTTACTGTATTTTATTAAAAGTTCTCAAGGTGCTTCATTTGTGAATCAGTGAAGTCTTTGTCAAAAGAAATGTCAAGCTCCAGGTGCTCAGTTGGTGTCCAGATAAACATCTTGCAGCTCAAAAGTCCAAGACAACATCATTGTTAGCTGGACCTGGAGATGTGGATTTTTAATGCTTAGACTGGACTCTGTGTTTGCCTTAAGGTAAATAAGATTGTGTCCCACCTCTCTTAACATAACAGGACCAACCTTTTTAATGTGAAGATACTGATAAGCTTCAGAGCTTTTCAGATTGCTCATCGCTTCACCATCTGAAGCAACTGTCAACAAAGTAGCTAAGTATGCTAGTAGCTAAACATGCTAGTGTACGTTATTTTCGGACACTTCTTCAAGTCGTCCACCCACCCCTCAATAGCTGTAGGTAGCGGTAAAACTATTTCTCCACATTTGAGTTGTGATCGTTTGTGTTCCCACATATTTTATGACCTAAAACCTCTGACGAAAACCGGTTAGCGCGTTGCTAGCGTGTAAAAAAAGTGCCGGTTCTGACTTTCGGCGGAAGTCGTACACATAATTCGCGCAAGGCATCATGGGGGCTAGGAATAAGGTGGATATGGCTTATTTAAACGCTAGAATAACCTAACCTGCAGTGTTTTACTTGCCTCAAATTATCTGCCTCAGTAGCATACACACCCGTTTTAGCTCGTTGTTAGCTTAGCTTTTAGCAACAGCAGGTTTTGTTCATTCATGTGAACAGAGCTAAAACAGCTAGCAAATAAAGAAAACAGAACCGATTACCTTCAACTTCCAACTGAATGTCCAGTCGTCGTCCAGAGTCAGACCAGTCGACGTCTAATAAAAAGCAAGTTTTACGAGCACTGAGTCAGAGACAACAACAACTTCTTGTCCAACAGATGAAAAGGAAATAGCTACATTTGAACGAAGTGCGCAAAGCAAGAGGCGTTGATTGGTTGGATATGATCACATGCTACTTCCACCGATAAACAAGAGTGGCGTTGATTGGTTGGGACGATAATAATAATGATGATAATAATAATACCCTGATGCATGCTCAATAATAATAATAACTATAT
>JBBPBX010030389.1:0-23621 GCA_038048925.1 Garcialebias charrua
CAAATCGGCGAACTACTTTTTTAATCCAGCAGATTTGACCATTTCGTGAAACGGTTAAGCTCAGGAACCCTTGTGCTATAAAGTCAGCTAAGAAATATATTTTTTAAGCGTTTATTTAGCTAAATTTAAAGAAATAAAGCCGTCCCACCCGCGCGCATGCAAATCGGCGAACTACTTTTTTTAATCCAGCAGATTTGACCATTTCGTGAAACGGTTAAGCTCAGGAACCCTTGTGCTATAAAGTCAGCTAAGAAATATATTTTTTCTCGCAAAGAAATAATTGTTTTTACCGTGTTTTCTTGTGAAGTCCTTCGTACTCGCTCGCTTCTGTGGCCGCCATTTTAAGCAGGGCAAATGAGGCGCTGACGCGTCGCGTAGCGGTGACGCATAATAGATGGCCAAAAGGATGGACCAGCACAGAAGATCAACATCATCAGGTCAGGACTCTGTGGTCTACACTCAAGGCTTCAAGGTTCTTTATTTGTCATACACACCACATGTGGTACATGTTGTGGAACGATATTGTGTACACAGGGTCCCAATTACATTCAACAAAGTATAAAATGTAAAATCAAAACAGTAACAAGATCTAAGATATGAACAAAGAAAAATGTTGACTAAAAATGCATTGAGCACTAGTAGCATAAAAACAATATGCCGAACAGCAGCAAAAACATGAGATGAAAGCAGATGAGTACTCTTCTGCAGGTCAGATGTCACTCTTTCAGGGATGAAGATGTTCACATCTTTGATGGAGAGGAACGATGGCTTGAGAGATGAATGAAGGAGGCCATCTTTGTGAAAAGAAACCATCCATCATTAATCGGGGGCGGAGCCTCCATGTTCAACTGTCCCCCTCTTACAATGCTGTTATTAGTATCACTCAGCCCTCTGTGAATAGCAAGCGGCCATCAGGGCATTAATGATCGGTTGTTAGTCTGATGGTCCTCCTTTAACATGTGAACATCTAGTTCTGGATATCAACAACAAACTGGTTGATCCACTATGAGAAGGTACTATTTATAAGACTGAGTTTACTGCAGTTCCTCAGACTGACAGTCTTTTGGATAAAAGACAAAACTTTCAACATTGTTTTTTTAATCCGTCCAGAGGACCTGACTTAACTTGTTAGAATTTTTCTACCTGGATTATTGAGCATGCACACAGATATTAAAAACCTTATATCTACAGTTAGGTCTGAAGTTGTTGAATATATATGAAGCAGTGGCGTAAAAAAATTATACATCACATTTTTATTGGACTTTTATTAGAGGACCCATTTTGGGGCCAAAGGTGTTAAGTGCATTGAAACGTGCCTCAAAGGTTAAAGGAGAAATGAAAAGTGTTTTTAAGCTTATAGTAGTCTAATGAAAAGCATAAAATAAGCTTGTTGAGAAATTTTCACAAGTCAAAAATTTCATCCTAACTCAAATCTAGCATTTGCAAAGTCAAAAAAATAACATCCGGTGTTTTTGACACCCCTCCCCCCGCCTGCTCCCCCTCCCAGATATGACGTAGGTTGGGCCACGGTTGTCCCTCATACAGTGTTGTGTAGCTTAATTTATATTGTAAACAAAAAAAAAATCATCACATCAAACTGACAACATTTAGTCATAATTACCTCAACACCTTATTTACATTGCTGATTTACTGACAATTTTTTTAGGGGTTTTTGTAGTTAAATTTTAATGAAATTCAGCTCACCCTGAAAAGCGGGTCTGTTTTCCGTGTGCGCGCTCGGTTTTATTTACATGCTAAAATAAGCTGCTTTGTAATAATTTATTAACAAAAATTAAACTGAGACACACTCTTTAAAAAAGTCAGCCAACAAATATTTTTTTTTATGTCTTTATCCTGCAAAAATTAAAATACCGGTATGTTTGTTCACTGCTACTGCAATCTGGTGCTGCGCGTGCACGTCTTGTTTCATCAGACGTAGCTAGCGAAACAAATTTTTAAATCCAGCTCATTTCACAATTGATGATGATGATGATGATGATTAGCCATTTAGTCAAAGTCGACTTTCGGCCACTTTATGGATCTGTCCTCTCTATGCGTTCCTGTCCTCTATGATTACTTTGAGTTCTGCGATCGTCTTGCTGGTGGCCGATGTGATTGTATCATGCCAGCGTATTCTTGGCCGTTTCACAATTACATTCATTTATTAACAAAAATTAACCTGAGACACACTCTTAAAAAAAGTCAGCCAACAATTTTTTAGGGGTTTCTGTAGTTAAATTTTAATGAAATTCAGCTTGCGCTGAACAGCGGAAATGCTGTTCACGGGTGAGCGCATGGTTTTATTTACGTGCTAAAATAAGCTGCTTTGTAATCATTTATTAATAAAAATTAAACTGAGACAGACTCTTAAAAAAAGTCAGCTAACAAATATATTTTTTGAGGTATTTATCCTGCTCAAATTAAAATACCGGTACATGCAGGTCTGTTCACTGCTACCTTAGTCTTGCGCTGCGCGTGCACGTTATGTTTCATCAGACGTAGCAAAACAAATTTTTAAACCCAGCTCATTTCACAATTACGTTCATTTATTAAAGAAAAGTTCAGCTCAGACACATACTGTATTTGCTATAATTTTTATTCTTACCATTCCACGTAGCCAACTCTGTGAGAAGGTTCTCTGTCATTGGACTCGTCAGAATTCAGAGATCCAGCTGTCGGTTCAGGTTCAAACTGATATGATTGTAAATCCATTACCCCCACTAGGTGTTCTTGCGTTTCTTCAAATTCAAAAAAGGCTTCTACTTCCATTTTAAATGACACACAGAAGGACAGTAATGATGGGTTTGTAGCTTCAGTTTCAATTTAGAAAGTAGCGCAGAGGACAGATATGCGTCATTTCCTACCTGACCTCCAGAAATCACTACACTTCGGAATTTAGCAGGAAAAACATAAAAAACTATTTCTTTAAGCTACTGACTTGAAAAAAAGCATACAAAGTATGTTTATTTGTGTTGTTTACTAAATGACATTCTTGTTATATCGATTTTTTCAGATTTGATTTGATTTCTCCTTTAAATAATGTTGGTGTCACAAGAGCCAGATTTCAGTATTTCAAGTGTAATGATAAGTTTAATAGATTCTCTAAACCAAGGATAGAAAAATGCATAAATCAACGGGTTTAGACAAGAATTAAAATAAAAAACACATGTGACAAACACAGTAGATAAAGTATTGAGTAAGTTGTTCTGATTTGCAAGGATCAAACAGTAATATGGACAAACACACATGAGAAATACAACAATAACAACTCCAAGAGTCCTGGCTGCTTTAATCTCTGATTTCATGATTGCTTTTCCTGAATGTTGGTGTGTGACAGCTGAAATATGAGAGCGCATGGCCCGAACCTGAGACACAGCCACCACAAAAACTTTCAGATATAAAACTATGATGACTGTGATAGGAATAAGGAAGGTTAAAAATAGATTTACAAATTGTTCAATAACACCAACATCAATCACACATTCTCCAGAGCAAGAAATAAACCTGCCTGGCTTTTTCAAATTTTCCCTCAATAATACAATAGCATAGCAGAGAGAGAAGATCCAACACAGGGAAACACATATCTGAGCTCTTTTTGGGGTTACTTTGTTGGGATAACGTAAAGGATCACATATAGCCACATAACGGTCAATTGAAATGAGCACCATGTTCCCCACTGAGGCAGATATGATAAATACATCCAAAACATAATACAGAAGACACATTAAATCACCAACATACCAGCAACCGTCTAAAAGCATGATCTGAAATAACAAGAGGAGCCCCACAAAAAAGTCTGAGAAAGCCAGAGAGAGGATGACCAGGTTGGTAGAGCTGTGGAGCTGCCTGAAGAAGTAATATGAAGAAGCAGGTATTATTTCAACAATCACCATCAAAGCTTAAGAAATGTAAAACTGACATTTAATATTTTAACTATCAGATTCCTGTGCAAAAAGTACATATTTTAACAGTTTACTGTAAGTTTTTTCAGGTATGTGCTTACCCTGCTTCATGTACAACTACAGCCTTTGCAAACTATTGAAACAACTGGTTACCTGAAGTGAGAGATTGAGATAATGACCAAGAGGTTGAGAGACACAGTGACAAAAGAAATGAAACATAGTACAAATGAAAGCACCACAGTCTCAAACTCTGAACGCTTCAACTTCCTGCAAGAAGTGTTGAGAAGTTGTGGAAAGCAGAGTTCATCTTCCTCCATCGATGGATGAGTTATTAAAATTTGATGCTTTCTCACCAAACCTCTTAGACATGTTGCTTGATAACTTTTGATAGTTGCTTTTAAAGGCAAAATATTGTTTGTATTGTTACTATGTACATCTTTTCTCTGAGGTATTACCTCAGATCATGTGTTGATGTTTGAAGTCAGTGGCATTGCATCATTTTCTGTGAGCCATGTTGGTAGCTAGATATTTTGTTTTGCTGCATCTTTGGATTTATCTGTTATTTTATTATATTTTGACAGTCCACAAGCGCTTTAATTGAATGATATCAAATAGTTTCCTGAACACATCTGGAATGGTGACAAGTACAAAACAGTTTTCAAAACCCATGTGGGCCATTACAAATACCTCAGGCCTCATTCATGAAAGAGTGTGCAAGTCTGAAAAAAGAGTTTTTTTTTAAAATTAATGCTTTCTGACTATTGTTTTCAATTTTTAGGTCAAACTGGCCATGCAATGAACTGAGTTTTGCAAGTGCTGTGTGGAGTCGAGGTGAAGATGTTTTTCTTCTCAGTTGAGGGTGAGTTCTCACACATAGCCTGGAGTAAACATGCAAGTTCTCACACACAGCCTGGAGTAAACATGCAAGTTCACACAGCCTGGAGTAAACATGCAAATTCTCACACAGCCCGGGAGTCGGGGGTAAACATGTTTTTCTCAGTTGAGGGTATAAAACAGGAGAGCGTTCAGATAAAGTTAGTCTACTGTGAGTCTTTCGATTTGGACGTCCAGTTTGTGTTGGTGTTTGCTCCATCAGGCTGAGCGGCTCTCCAGTCTACCTGTTTGCGGTGAGAGCTTTTTTATACATCAATACTTGTGTGAGATTGTACATCTGAGGTGATTGTACTGCTTGTTGCTTTGCTGCTTATGCTGTTATCTGTGGCGGATATAATAAATGACACTATCATTCTAGCAGAAACGGTGTGTGTGTGTCTATTCATTGTGCCGATCCTTCTCCGAGTCCTGCTCTTTTTTTTTTAATTTCATAAAACATTTTGGTGTCACAGACAGGATATTGGAAGGAGGATTGCACAATGTTTAGGAACAAGGTGAACGAGAGTGGATAAGTGAAAAGTGAAGAGCTTGTAACGGGATGGAGTCAGTCCCCAGATAAGCTGAAACGTGAAGAGCTTTAAACAGGATGGAGTCATACCCCAGATAAGCTGAAAAGTGAAGAGCTTGTAACGGGATGGAGTCAGTCCCCAGATAAGCTGAAAAGTGAAGAGCTTGTAACGGGATGGAGTCAGTCCCCAGATAAGCTGAAACGTGAAGAGCTTGTAACAGGATGGAGTCAGTCCCCAGATAAGCTGATTGCGTTGTGTTTGAGACACGGCGGTGGACGCCCCAAGCCGTGGGATGATTCTTTATATGCTGGAGATCCGGGGGATTTTCTGACAGTTTTACAATCAGTTGAGGTCAAAAAGAAAACACCTGTTTCAGGAATGCAGCAGCGTGTGTGGGTTTGCACGAATGCATGGGAAAAACTGCATGATGAGAAACAGAAAGCACAGACACGGACACTGGAGCAGTGGTTTTTACGACAATAGATTTGAACAGCGTCTACTGGCAAGTCCGTATGGATCCAGAAAGCCGTGAAAAGACCGCTTTTATTTGTCCATATGGTCTTTTCCAATTTAAAGACACTGCTTTCAGTGTCTCCAATAATCGACCCAATTAAGCCTCATAGGCATAAACATAGTCACACACCTCCTAAGTGTAGGCCTAAGTTTCAGCCAGCACTTAAAATGCCTCAACCTACACAGAACTCTACTTCAAAACAGTCAGAGTCACTCGGTTTGTTGCCTTAAGTGTATCCTCAGCATGTTCATGTGAACCTCAGCTGACTGTTGGTGCTCTTTCCTACACCAGCCTTTTTACTTGAATCACAAGCCAAATCTTATGTCAAGCCTCCATACTTACTCCCAGCAAGTCTTCACACTGCTCAAAGCACTACCTGAGAAATATAAAGGCAGGACCTGCAGGTGAACACTTGCGCTACCTAATTAAGCTTGATTAGAAGACTGAAAAAATACAGGTGGGTTCAGTCAGCTTAGACTGTTGTTTTAAACATATTTTTAAAAACCCCGGGGTACATAACATGAGTAAAAATGTAAAACCAGTTAAACGAAGAAGACGAGAACAAAGAGTTGTGCCAGATGTGCTGTAGGCTAGGATAGGTGATGACATACAAGCTGTGCTTGGACTAGATGGTCAGCCAGTTATGGATATTGTCCCGTAAGATCAGCCGAAGCCAGAACTGAGAGTGATAACAAAGGATTACAGCCAGGATTTATCCAAAGGACTTTGTCAGCAGCCAAGGGAGCATAGAGACGTGTGGTTGTCCAGATTGCTTGATGAAGGAGGTGGACAGGTGGAAATGTACGTAATGGTATGTCTTTTGCCGAGTTGTCTTCAGATGCTACGATAAATGCTAATTATCATCAAGAGGTGCGAAATCTGGGAGAGGAATTCAAACCTATGGTTGAAGTTTATGCTGAAGCTCTTCGGATGAGGTATCCAGCTCCTTCCGACTGGCCGGAGATGAAGGGACTTTGATTAGGAAATAGACAGAGCCCCACAGATTAGGACTACAAATTGGTCCGTAGATTACATAAATAGAAATTTATTGGAGCAGAAACTGTTGGCCCTTATAGATACCGGGGCTGAGGCCACACTTATTTCCATTTTTAAAAAAAATTCTCAAGATTTTTTTCAATTAAAGAATGGATAAAACTAATCATTGTTATTCTATTTGTCAAAAGCATTGACCCTCATGCACGAACCGTTTGTACGCACAGATTTGTTCTTAAACTGTGCGTACGAGTGATTTAGGATCATTTGTGGCATTCAACAATGTTTTCGTATCCTACGATTTTTTTCAGATACGAACAAAATTTACGAGTGGTCCGGACCTGTCGTATATTTTAGGAGCGTCAGTCTGCTGTCATCCAGACGGAATTTCTCCACTAATAACTTCATATTTCGTTATTTAGAAAATATTTAGAGTTTAAAAAAGTCACGCACCACAATTGGTCTTGACAATAGGTTCTGTTTGAAGTCGAATTATATTTTTAAATGTAATAATGACTAACGGATTAAAGTATTTAAATTAAAATCAATTTGTTATCAATGCCGTTTTCTAACACTACAATATTAATATGAAGATCTCAAACTGAAACCAACTTAAATTATGAATTAATTTAAGTTTAATTTGTCACGGTAACGCAGACTTCGGTAACGCAGACTTTAGGTTGACCTTCTCCTGTTGCAGTCATAGCTGTCAAATAGCTCAATCAGTAAAGCGTTGCGTCGTAGTGCAGAACTTTATGGGTTCGAGTCCCACATGGGACAACGTTGTTTTTTCTCCTTTTAATTCATTCCAGATTTAAAAAACACAAGAAAACTATTTACAATACAACAAGAAATGAAGCATAAAGTCTTTTTAATCTGTAATGAATAAATAATCTAAAGAAGGAAGGAAAAAAAAATAGGCATACCTTGTGGGAATCGAACCCACGAAATCTCGATAACAGTGCAACGTTTTAACCAGTTAGCCACCAGTACACGTGTATATTTTAAGGTCCACATTTATTATAAACAAACATTCTTTGGCATTAGTTGGTCATTTACTCCCATGAGTGACGCTGCTAATAAGGACAGATTTACTTTTCTCGATCAAGGAGAGCAGAACTTCAATCTCCGCACCGGTAGAGTTCTCCTTTTTTACTTTTCGCTGTCATTTTATGAACGAACACGTTTTGCCTCCGAGGCAGGAAACGTAGCCTTATATGGTGTTTTGAGGGGTGGGAATTATGTAAATGACCTCTCCGCGTGCACGCGCAGCTGTTTAGAACAGGTGGGATTCATCATATCTACGCAACCATTTACACACGTTTCCTCAGGATAGAAGACTTTGTTGAATCTGACGTGGCATGTTCATACGAACGCTTCGTACTAACAAAAGTAGGAGAAATTTAGGATAAAAATAGGAACATTTTCGTGAATGAGGGCCATTGTGTTTATTTATAGCTTGGCGTTTCCTTGGCATCTGCTGGTGGGAGGATCGGAGACGTGCAGAGGACGGCATGGCCAGGACCCGGAAAGCGCCTTGGGAGTGGTGTCGCCTCATGGGTCATCACGTCCTTGCCATCGTTGCCATGGTGCTACTGGGTGGCCTCTCCTCTGCGACACTAGGACGTATCCTGGAAAAGGAAAAGGGTCCTTGCCGACTAATATTCAGTCATGCGTGGTGACAAATGTGAGCAGTCTACATATGCAAAAAGTTTCTCAACGGATATGACATTTCAGTGATGGTAAACTGGACTACATGTAATTTGCAGGTGTTATATGTAAAAATGCAGATGGCCAAAGGGTGGTGACCACTCATAACCATCATGAGTGGTGAAGAGTGTGGAACATTTCTGATGTTCATTGGTTATCTTTAAAACCTGAAATGACAAAATGTGATGACACTATGTGTGAAGGTCATTAGACTCAATACCAAATAAGTACAACCACTACAGTGTGCAAGTATCATGTTTTACCTATCATAACTGTGTCTGGGTATTGGTTTTTGAAATTACACGGTGATTAGTTCGAGCCACAGACGACTCTCACCTATGACATGCAACTATGCGAGACGGCTGATAAAGGAGTGGTATGTATGCTACAAATAGGTCATGTTAACCCATGTTTAACCAAAGACAGGGTATTGTATGATTTAACTCATGGGACATGCTATGGATGCATAGCAACAATTAAAAGTCATCCTCAATTGCCCACAGTGCCTTTCTCTGGATGTTTATATGCTGTACACTTGTGGAGTTGGAACAACAAGACTTATCGATTAACTAATTCATTTACTCGCCTGACCGAGTTACAGTGGCAATCTTTGCACGTCCCCTAGCGTGTCTCACTGGACTGTTTCAAATACGCATTGAACGAGTCCACGGAGCTAAAACAAATGATTGAGTCTCATGAGTCTGATGTGTCCGATTTAACAATGTCCACATGTATCGCACAGGGAAAGCTTTTACATGCGGCCAAACTAATAGAATATGCAGCCCCTCCTTTGCTTGTTTTGTTATTCTGTTTTATAGTATTAAAGGGTGGAATGAAATAAGAGTTTTTTTAATATTAATGCTTTCTGACTATTGTTTTCAATTTTTAGGTCAAACTGACCATGCAAGGAACTGAGTTTTGCAAGTGCTTTGTGGAGTCGAGGTGAAAATGTTTTTCTTCTCAGTTGAGGGCGAGTTCTGACACACTCAAAAAAGAAATGTGTTCGATTTACTTAATAAAGTTATGTCAACAATTTCCACTAAGCTGTGTTTAGTTCAGTTTAATTGAAAATGATTATTAAGATGCAAATAAGTGACTTATTTGTAACCAACATAACCAAACGAAGTAATTCCAACCTTATCTGGTCACCTACGATTTAATTAATAGGTCTGTGTTAACCCAATTAAATGGTGTTAATTAATGCTGACATAAAAATCATTCATTATACCAACTTAACTTATTTAAGTTAATTTAACTTAACTGTATTTAGTTAATTCAACCAAACAAAACTTTGCAGCTCCAACTTAACTGACTTAAGTAAGTGTGACAATTACTGGATTTAGTTTTACTTAACTTGTTTTAATTGGTATAAATGTATTACTCTTAACTCCACTTACTAAACAAACTTATGTCAACAATTTCCACACAGTGTAGTTAAGTAAATTCAAGTTAAAACAGCTTTGATTTTGTGTAACAAACATTTATTATAAATTAAACAGATAATAAACCCTCTGAGTATCAAAAAACATTTTCCATTCCCTTTACAGCATTAGGCTTACCGTTTTACAATGTTCACCAAATATCAAAAAATAAATAAAAAAGTACAGGAAACATATTGGTTCACTCACATAAGAAATACAATTGTGGTGATGTTTTATGTAAAATTGTCAAATCGTATTGAAATAACCAACAAAAAATGGACTCTGGCGGAAAGGAATAAGGCATACCAGGCTTTAGAAAAAACAAAAACTATGGTGAATATACAAGTATTTACTTTTTGAACCCGTTGTCTATAGAAGTAAAACATAAAAAGTAAATCATTAGTCTTCAACTCTAACAACCTTCAAATGTTGTGAATGTTTAAAGATAACTAAGAACAATCTGATAAGTAATCTTCTCTAAATCTAACATGTTCTCGTTACCTGTAAATATAAAATGTGCAATTACCAGTAACAAAAATCTTCTGGAAATGTGTGACTTGCACAATCCTAACCCAGAGAAAAATTCCAATAAAATAAAAACAGAAATCAATATTAAATTCAATTTTATAACACTGAATTTGATAAACAGAACAGTGCTATGCCATAAGGAATACATTAAAGTAATTTTTGTTTCTCCCTTCAGGAAAAACTTTTTTTTTTCAAAATAAAAGCTGAAAACATTTAGCTAAAGACAGACTTTTTCCAGAACTAACACATAAAATCAACAAGTTCTGCAAAATATTTCAAATCAACCTAAAATTGTTTTCATTTTGTGCGTTTAAGTCTTCTCTTACCCTCATCAATCTGTCTATAATTTTCTGACATTTGTAATTGCGGCCTCTTTCATGCCAATCTTAGTTATATTGTCCATTTTAAGTATCCTTCCTTCTCTGGGTTACATAACACCAAAAAACCTCAATTATACAAAAACCCTGATGCATGCTCAATAATCCAGGTAGAAAAATCTAAAAAAGCTAAGTCTGGTCCTCTGGACATTAAAAAAAAAAAAAACAAAGCAAAAAAATTGTAGAAATATTTCGTCTTTCGTCCGAAAGACTTCCTCAGTCTGAGATGCTGACTTCAGCTCAGTCTTATAAATAGCACCCTCACAGTGGCTCAACCAGTTTGCTGATGATGACCACGTGAGCAGCTGGTTTCAGCTGTCATCAGCAAACTGGTTGATCCACTGTGAGAGGGTGCTATTTATAAGACTGAGCTGAATACAGCATCTCAGACTGAGGAAGTCTTTCGGAAGAAAGACGAAACATTTCTACAATTTCTTTGCTTGGTTTTGTTTTTGGAATGTCCGGAGGACCAGATTTAGCTTATTTAGAATTATACAGAAAGTCTGCTAAAACATATTCAGACATAAATTCCAAAGCTCAATGTATGGATCCAAAACATTCCAGTTCTGTTGATGGTTGGGGATTAAAACCCTTGTTAAGTGTATTGCAGTGTCATTTCAAGTTCAAGTTTTTTAGTGTTCCTTTGTTTTCCTGCAATTTCTTGTCTGAACGATTCATTCATTCAGCTTGTTTTTTAGCACTTGTGCTTTTGTTGAGAGTCATTTTCCATCCAGTTCCATTATAATCTTATGCAAAACCTCAAATGTGTACTTGAGTTTTGTGGGGTAGCTCAAGTCCAGTGAGTGAATGAGGCCAGACAAAATGGCGAATGCATTTGCAATGTTACCAAGGTTATGAAGCACTTCGACTCCTTCAATGATTATTCCAACCTTTTCAAGTCCATCTGTAGGTTCTGCACCTTCCTTCTTAATGGCAGTCTCCTAGGATCATCTGTTGCATTGCCTCCTGGTTGTCCTCAACATCCTCAAAACACAAAAGATATACATTTTCAGCAAAAATACAAAAACATGTTTGCTGCACCATACTCAGCTCCAAAGCTTTTTCAGCTGTTTCAATATCTAATTTTGGTTTGTTCGCAACTGTTGCCAATGATGGAAATCAGAAAAGGGGTTACTATGATGAACTAAATAGCAACCAAGTTAAAACTTACAACTAAACAAATTATAAATTCTTAATATAAACGAGAACAGATATTTACTATGCAAGACTAGCCGCATTAATTTATACCGAGGGAAATATAGCATTATTATATCTTAAATCTGTCAATATTCTGTATTTCTAAATGTCAACATACCTTATAGTTTGAAAATTTAAAATATTGTAGCAAGTATTGTGTATGTAGCCAAAGCTTGCCAAAGATTTTTCTTTGGGGCATGGACATCTGTTCTGGTCTAAGAATTAAATTTCAAGAATTAAATAAAATATATTTTTTAATTTCATTCATACATTCATTCATACATTCATTCATTCATTCATTCATTCATACATACGTACGTACGTACGTATACACATATACATATATATATATATACATATATATATATATATATATATAAATATATAAATACNTATATATACTGTACACATACATATATATATAAATATATAAATACATATATATATACTGTACACATACATATATATATATATAAATATATAAATACATATATACACATATATATGTATGTAGTATGTATGTATATAGTATGTGTGTATGTAATATGATGTACTATATATGTAGTATGTATATATGTAATACGAATGTATGTACTATGTATGTATGTAGTGTGTATGTATGTAGTGTGTATGTATGTATGTAGTATGTATGTATGTATGTATGTATTGTGTACGTATGTGGTATATACGTATGTAGTGTGTATGTATGTAGTGTGTTTGTATGTAGTGTGTATGCATGTAGTGTGTATGTATATAGTATGTGTGTATGTAGTATGTATGTATGTATGTATGTATGTATGTAGTGTGTATGTATGTATGTAACATGTATGTAGTATATATGTAGTATGTATGTAGTTTGTATGTATGTAGTATGTATGTTATGTATGTAGTATGTTTACATGTATGTATGTAGTGTGTATGTATTAAGTATGTATGTGTATGTATGTGTTATGTATGTATGTATGTAGTGTGTATGTATGTATGTATGTATGTATGTAGTGTGTATGTATGTAATATTTATGTATGTAATATGTATGTATGTAGTATGTGTGTATGTACTATGTGTGTATGTAGTATGTATGCATTAAGTATGTATGTAGTGTGTATGTATGTAGTGTGTATGTATGTATGTAGTGTGTATGTATGTAGTATGTATGTATTATGTATGTATTTAGTATGTATGTATGTAGTATGTATGTAGTATGTATACCGAGTGATCATATCAACAAACCTCATTGTCAGCAAAGGGTTTAGGCTTCAGGATGGGCACACGAACCTCTTCATAACCTTTGCGCTGCTTACGAAAAGAGCAATCTGGGAGCTGGCAATGTTTGTTGGCCATGAAATGGCTACCCTGAGTGAAGGTCAAGTCTTCAAGTTCCAGAAGCTGTTGAGGCACCACTGACTATAGGAGAACACGACAGCTTTAATAGTCTGGCACATTTCCATAAGCGTATGGCTCTATAGAAAATGTGATAGTATTTACCTCTCCATGGCCAATGTCCATTGCTTCCAAGTCATCAACGCAAGACTTCCTTACCCTCTCCCTGTGAGATCGCTCTTCCTAGAACACAAAACCGAGCTGTGATGGTCCACACAGGCAAATGGTTTTTTGGCATAACTTCACAAACAGGAAGTCTTACCCGAATGATGTCCTCCTTCTCTGTCTCCTGAAGCTGGTAGAGGATCTTTGACAGCTCCTGATCCGACTCCATTTTCCCTATGATACGTTCCTTTTCTGCTTCACTCTGAGCTCTCGCCAGCATGGTACAATACTGAACTGTGTGTGTGAAAAGACACAAACAATTTCAAAATAAAAACAAATGGCAGAACGTTGTGGCACAATTTCATCCAGCCACACAGCCTGGAGTAAACATGCAAGTTCTCACACACAGCCTAGAGTAAACTCGTAACCCTCGAGTTTTGTTCTCCACCCTAAACTCTGTTCTCCACCTCACTGAACAATCACCCATGGAAGCCTCGACTGAGCTGTGCGAGAACTTCCAACATTTCTTTTTAGATAAAATCGCAACCACCAGGGCTCTCATTTCTCCTCCATCTCACGATCCATCCATCCCACCTCAATCTGTTGCTGTGTTTGACCATTTTGAACCAGTCTCTCTGTCCTCTCTAGAGCAGGTCATGTGTAGCCTGAAACCATCTGGCTCCCCCTTCGATGTGGTCCCCCCTCGGCTTCTAAAGGAGGTTTTTCACACTCTAGGTCCCTCCATTCTCTCTATTGTTAATAGCAGTCTATCCTCGGGTGTGGTGCCAAAATCATTAAAACATGCTGCTGTTCAACCCCTCCTGAAAAAACCAAACCTCGACCCGTCAGTATTATCCAATTTCAGGCCTGTCTCCAGACTCCCATTTGTTTCTAAACTTCTAGAGAAAATAGTTGAGTCCCAACTAAAGTGCTTCCTGGAGGATCACGCTATCCCCGAGCTATTCCAGTCTGGCTTCAAATCCCTCCACAGCACTGAGACTGCCCTACTGAAGGTTTTTAACGACATCTTTCTATCCACAGATACTGGTGACTCTGTGCTGCTTGTCCTATTGGACCTCACATCCGCTTTCGACACCATTGACCATGAGATCCTCATTGCTAGGTTAGAGCAGTGGGTGGGCATCTCAGGATCAGCCCTAAACTGGTTCAGATCCTACCTCTCTGACAGGTCTTTTTGTGTGTCCATCAACGATTTTACTTCTGCAGTGGCGGCTCTTAAATGGGGGGTTCCGCAGGGGTCCATCCTGGGTCCTCTCTTGTTCTCCTTATACCTGCTGCCACTCGGTGCTATCTTCCGGAAACACAATATACCTTTCCACTTCTACGCTGATGACTGTCAAATCTACTTCCCCCTAAGACAAAATGGTACAGGCTCTATTCAACCTCTGCTCGACTGCCTGGCTGACATCAGGGACTGGATGGCTTTAAATTTCTTAAGCTTCAATGATAAGAAGTCTGAAGCCATATTGTTCCTTCCCAATGACACAACCTCAAACCACTGCATTGACCTGTCTGCTCTACCCCTGTCCGAAAAACAAAAAGTCAAAAATCTGGGAGTGATAATGGATCCTTCCATGAAACTCAACAGTCATGTAAACATGATTGTCAAATCCTGTTTTTTCCAGCTGAGGCGTCTGTCTAAGCTGAAGCCCATATTATCCAAAAAGCACCTGGAGACAGTGATTCACGCATTCATTACATCTAGGCTTGATTACTGCAATTCACTTCTGTTTGGCGTCAGTCAAGCCACCATTGCACGATTACAACTGGTTCAGAACGCAGCTGCCCGATTTTTAACCAGCACACGCAAAAGAGAGCACATTACACCAGTCTTGGCCTCCCTTCACTGGCTACCGGTTCATCTTCGAATCCAATTCAAAATTCTCATGTATGTCTACAAATCGCTGAACAGTCTCGCCCCCGCCTATCTCTCGGATCTGATACACCCATATGTCCCTCCACGTGCTTTGAGGTCAGAGGATCAGGTACTCTTAATAGTTCCAGAAACTCGCCTTAAGCGCAGGGGTGACAGAGCGTTCTCTGTAGCAGGCCCAAGACTCTGGAACGAGTTACCGCTGCTCATCAAACAGGCCCCCTCCCTCTCGGTTTTCAAATCCCGGTTAAAAACTCACTACTACTCCATCGCTTTCAATGCCAGCTGATGTGTACTGGATCGTTTGATTTATGATCTGCAATGTTTTTATGTTTTTCGTGTTGTACTTCATTGTATGTGTTGCCTGTTGCGTGTTTGTTTGTCCAGCACTTTGGTGGACTTGTTCCTGTTTAAAGTGCTTTATAAATAAAATGGTATGGTATGGTATGGTAAGTTCACACACAGCCTGGAGTAAACATGCAAGTTCTCACACACAGCCTGGAGTAAACATGCAAGTTCTCACACACAGCCTGGAGCAAACATGCTAGTTCTCACACACAGCCTGGAGTAAACATGCAAGTTCACACATAGCCTGGAGTAAACATGCAAGTTCTCACACACAGCCTGGAGTAAACATGCAAGTTCTCACACACAGCCTGGAGTAAACATGCAAGTTCTCACATAGCTCGGGAGTCGGGGGTAAACATGTTTTTCTCAGTTGAGGGTATAAAACAGGAGAGTGCTCAGATAAAGTTCGAGTCTACTGTGAGTCTTTCGATTTGGACGTCCAGTTTGTGTTGGTGTTTGCTCCATCAGGCTGAGTGGCTCTCCAGTCTACCTGTTTGCGGTAAGAGGATTTTTATGCATCAATAATTGTGTGAGATTGTACATCTGAGGTGATTGTACTGCTTGTTGCTTTGCTGCTTATGCTGTTATCTGTGGCGGATATAATAAATGACACTATCATTCTATCTAGTAGAAACAGTGTGTGTGTGTCTATTCATTGTGCCGATCCTTCTCTGAGTTCATGCACTACTAGTTGCATGAATATATTCATGCAATTGGCCAGTTCTTACCTCGTCCTACAGGTGTGCAGTGGAGAGCGTCCTGTGCTCCAGCATCAACGTGTGGCATGGAGGCTGCACAGTTGAAGAGAGGAAAGCTCTACAGAGAGTGGTGAAGGCTGCACAGAAGTCTGTTGGAGTCAGTCTCCCCACCATCACAGACATTTACACCTCCAGATGCAGGAAAAGAGCCACCTGCATCATGAAAGACCTCACTCACCCAGCACACTCACTCTTTGCCCCACTCCCCTCAGGACGGAGGTTGAGGAGCATCAAATGTAGAACCACTAGACTGAGGAACAGCTTCTACCCTGAGGCTGTTAGACTCATGAATAAATAAAAATAAAATAAAAAATAAACACTGCAAAATATCACATTGTGCTGATGCTGATCTGTTTTCTTGTTGCTGTGTTCATCTGTGTTCATCTGTGACCATCTGCTCATACAAACTCATGTTCGTGCTGCTGTTTATTTCCACTATATTAGGCTTAGTGTATTACTAGTTGATGTTTTTCTTAGTTAATTCTAGATGTTATTACTGTTTTTCTCTTGCATTTGTTGTTGGATGTAACTGGGACCCCGTGTACATAATCTCGTTTTCATCACATGTACCACATGCGGTGCAAATGACAATAAAGACTCTCTGACTCTCTGACTCTGATTTATCAAAAAGCCAAGTAAACATTCTTTAACAAAATCCTACCTGTGTCCCCTCACAGTTTCAGTTGACATGCTGGAGTCTGTTTGCTCTCCTAAACCAATGGTAAAAAATACAAACCTACCTGTCAAGGATAAACATCTCTCTCCTCCAGCACATTCTCCTAGTATTCAAGTATATCTACTTCACTCCTGAAAACAGAGAATCAGATGTTTTGATTTCATGGTTTCTTTTTTCCCCCTTGGAGACAATAACCAATGTCAGAGATACAGAGAGATTAATTTGTCATTCTCATCTCATCTGGTACATGTGGTGGAAAGAGATTATGTACACAGCGTCCCAGTTACACCCAACAAAACTATAAAATGTCAAATAAAAACAGTAATAACATCTAAGATATGAACTAAGAAAAAAATAAACTAAAAACACACTAAGCACTAACAACATCAAAACATTACGTTGAACAGCAGCACGAACATGAGTCTGTGTGAGCAGATGAACACAAATGAACACAGCAACATGAAACAGAACAGCATCAATATGAAACAGATCAGCAGCAACATGAAACAGATCAGCAGCAACATGAAACAGATCAGCAGCAACATGAAACAGATCAGCAGCAACATGAAACAGATCAGCAGCAACATGAAACAGATCAGCAGCAACATGAAACAGATCAGCAGCAACATGAAACAGATCAGCAGCAACATGAAACAGATCAGCAGCAACATGAAACAGATCAGCAGCAACATGAAACAGATCAGCAGCAACATGAAACAGATCAGCAGCAACATGAAACAGATCAGCAGCAACATGAAACAGATCAGCAGCAACATGAAACAGATCAACAGCAACATGAAACAGATCAGCAACAACATAAAACATATCAACAACAGCAAGAAAAAGATCAGTAGCAGCAGGGGCGCAACTACATATTTTTGAGGTGGATGCGAAAACATCAACGGTGCCCCCCCCCCCCCTCCTCCCTTAGTCATGCACTTAGAAAATACAGTAGCAATATTACAGATTTTTTTTTATGTTACATATTATATCAGGTGATCATTTCAATGATAAACCAATAATAAGTTTAATAAAGTACAACTATATAGCAGTAGTGGTAATCAGTGCTCAACATTTTATGTAGTGAAAATATGAAATCTTAACAGCCTGGAGTCCATGTCAGAGTTTTAACATTTATGACATTTAAACTGTTACTTTCCGTGAAAGAAGACAATGAAAGTTGGTCATCAGAAATTCAAACCATCATGGTATACAGCAGTGGTCCCCAAACTGCGGCCCGCAGGCCGGATGCGGCCCTCCTCCACATTTGGTCCGGCCCCCGAACAATACCAGAGAACATTTAGATTTTTTTTTCATATGTGTATTTGTATTTGATAATAAAGTTGGATGTTTGCAATAAAATATTACTTAGTTATGAACTATTTTGAACTATTGTTCCACATTTAATTTGTTGTGTCAACGTTTGGGGGAAAACTCTTGACACATCCAAAACGTTCCACCCTTTTGCGGTCTGTGCCTCTATCTGGCAACCCTCAGAAAAAAATCCTAAACCCGCCCCTCTCAAAGACAGAACTGAATAACGGTGAAAAGATTAGGTAAGAGAAAAATAGATTTAGAATGCATGGCATTTAAGCTGCAGTGGACAAATGATTATTTTTTTGTTCAATGCAAAGAAAAGGCTGTCTGTCTCATCTGTAAAGAGGCGGTGGCGGTATTGAAAGAATACAATCTGCGGCGACACTATGAATCCCATCACAAAGAAAAGTATGATAGCTTGCGTGGCCAAACATGCTAACGCGGAGGGGCTAACGCTAATGCGTGCAGCCTTTTGGATGGACACCGCGGAGAAACGGCTCCCATTAAGTTATTCACTACTAATTAACTATTTATTATTGTTCTAACATCTGTGAAGAACCCAGAGAGGGTTATTTGATTGTGCTTTCTGGAAAACAATACATGTTTACATTTAGGCACTCCTGCAATCGTCACACTTTTTCCTGTTACAAACTGACTCCGGCCCCCCACCAGAGAAGGTAAAAGTTATGTGGCCCTCACAGGAAAAAGTTTGGGGACCCCTGGTATACAGTATAGGTTTTTGTTGCCTCCCTAATGTAATTATTCCTACCTGATGTCATCACTTGTCTCCTCTATCACTGACCTCGTGTCTGTCTCCTTCACCCTTTGTCTGTGGCATTCTGCACTAAGTCATATGGTCAAAAAGCATTGTATATTAGTTGTAAAAATTACAGATCTTAATACAGTTTTTAAAAATAATGTTTACACGTTATTGCTTGGGCTTAAGTAGCTGTTCTCTCACTTCCACCTGCATTAGACCAACCTGTTGCCTTCCCCAGTCTGTCCTGATTCTTCCTCTGTCATCTTCTCTTCCTTCTCTCCATCCTCACAGCTGAATGACATTAATTTTGTGTTAAGTAGGTTTAAAAATACAGCAGTCAAACCACAATAGAAATGAAACTTTAATTTAAATGATCTCCTTGTTGGATAACAGTTACTGACTGGACATTTCATCTGATCTGACTTACCAGATACATCACAACACACACCACTGTAGTGATATTAAATAAGACATTTAAACTCAAGTGTCCCTCTGCCAAAAAGGTTGGTAACATGGGTCACCAACCTTTTTGAGTCTAAGGGCTATAGTGACACTGAGGACCAATTTGTCTGATACACACAAACTTGTACAACTCATCTTTAATTAAAGAATCAATAATAATAAATGTACACATGAGTGAATAAATTGCAGCACTGCATTGGAACATAGCTGGGAACTGCCACCACAACAGTTCGGCTTTCCTGTGTTAATGTTTCCTGAGTTTTATTTAGGTCATTCTTACACTTAGTGTGTGGATGTGTGTGACATGTATCAAATATTCATAAAAAATATTAAACAAATCACGTCTATAGGGGAGGCAACATTTATTTAACAGCCAAATATGGGACAATTCCTATTAGGCTAGCTTTAGCTAACCTAAATATTTACAACCCTCCTGTCCTGCTCATACACTGACTGTACTTACCTTATCTTTCTTTATCTTATCTTTTAACCACATTGAAAGGCTTTTTTTCCATCTTGCCAACAACTTCCTTCTCCCTTTTTCTGTTTTGCGCCCTGGATAGTTTTTTTTTCTGCCGCTCCAAAGTCAAGTGCACGAGTGAAAAAATAAATAAATAAATAACGTGCCTGTGTGCGTTCTCTTAGGGGCGCGTGTTCACAGCACCTGTGTGTGAAGGGAGAGCAGAGAGATAGGAGGAGGGAGGTGAGGGAGCAGGGGGGCGCCTAATCAGTGCTGTTCCCCTGTTATTGTCATTTCATGCAGTTAAAGAAAATGCCTGCTAGAAAAACATTTTTTATAGAGACGGTTTTGGCGCCCCCTGTAGTGCAGCGCCCCTATGCCTTGTATCACCTGCATAGTGGCCATTTGCTTCACTGAGTAGCAGCATGAACAGATCAGCAGCAACATGAAACAGATCAGCAGCAACAGGAACAGATCAGCAGCAACATGAAACCGATCAGCAACAACATGAAACAGATCAGCAGCAACATGAAACAGATCAGCAGCAACAGGAACAGATCAGCAGCAACATGAAACCGATCAGCAACAACATGAAACAGAACAGTAGCAACATAAAACATATCAACAACAGCAAGAAACAGATCAGTAGCAGCATGAACAGATCAGCAGCAACATGAAACAGATCAGCAGCAACATGAAACAGATCAGCAGCAATATGTGATTATTCACAGTGATTATTCTGGTTAGAGATTCATGAGACTAACAGCCTCAGGATAGAAAATGTTCATAATAATAATAATAATAATGTCTATTCCTGTCATCTGCATATGTTCCCATACACAGACGAAATTCGTCTCTGCATTTAACCCAACCACCTACCAGGTGGTGCAGTGAGCAGCCCGAAAGCATCAGTCTAGTGGTTCTACACTTAATGCTCCTCAACCTCCTTCCTGAGGGAAGTGGGGCAAAACGTGTGTGTGTTGGGTGAGTAGGTTCCTTCATTATGCACATGGCCCTTTTTCTGCATCTGGAGGTGTAGATGTCTGTGATGGTGGGGAGACTGCCTCCAACATCTTCTGTGCAACCTTCACCACTCTCTGCAGAGCTTTTCTTTCTGCAGCTGTGCAGCCTCCATGCCACATGTTGATGCTGGAGCACAGGATGCTCTTCATTGCACACCTGTAGAAGGAGGTGAGGACTGAGCTACTCAGACCAGCTCATCTCAGCCGCCTGAGGAAGTAGAGTCTCTGATGAGCTTCTGATGATGAATGCAATCCCTGACTCTAAACCTACCTTTATGATGAGCTCTAATCCTAACCCTAGACCCTAAACCTAACCGAGGGATATTCTTTTGCATGCTGGTATAACCAAGGGACTCCTGCCCTAACCATGCTCCCATTTGTTAAGCCTAACCCAGACTCCTGACCCTAAACTTAACCCTCTGACCTTTCAACCTAAACCTAATCCTGACTGCTAAACCTAATCCAGACTCCTGACCAAACCTATGAGCCCTCACCCTAAACCTACCCCTTACCTTTGACCCTAAATGTGATTGATAACCCTGACCATAAAACTCCTTACCTTTGACCTTGTACTTGGACACTGACAAAGACCCTTGGCCCACTGCATCACTGGATACTTATCCTCCACTTTGTTGAGTTGGGTCATAACAGGAAGCCTGGTTGGGGTGATGGGGGTATGTGCATGGGAGCCAGTGCATTGATGGGACAGTGCACTAACTCTGTCACCTTTTGCCACAGAATTATAATATTTTAATCTAAATTGTTATTCAAATCAAATTCAGCAAAGTAAACCTTTCGCTAACATCATCAACATACAGTAGTTATTTGCTGATAGTGACAGGAGTCATTTCCCTACCCTATTATCTTTGGGTTGTTCATGCACTCCCAGAATCCAGAACAGAAGGATTATTTCTGGTTCTGGTTAGTTTGCCTTTGGTTGGATCACTGTGATCTTTGGGATGTTAAAGCCATATGGAGACCAACACAGTCTGGATTTCTGCTGGTTTCAGCCTGGTCCTCCACCTGCTACAAACTGGATCTCTGCTAGTTCCAGCCCAGCCTTATAACATGGACCTCTGTAAGACTATGTCCCCACACTTTTTCTTACATCCATTAGCCCTGTCAGGCAGCTTTCAGCCTGCTAACCAACAGTCACGTATTAACTGTATCATCCAGCTTTTGCCTTAGCTGCTAATCTTTTGCCGCATTCCAGCTTGATTGTCTCCAGACACTGGCATTGACATTGTTTAGACAGGGGTGCTCACACTTTTTCAGCATGCGAGCTACTTATAAAAAAAAAAAAACAAGTCAAAAAGATCTACCCAATACAAAAATGCAAAACATATAATTATCTTCAAATGTATTAAGGATTCTTTTTATGTACAATGTACCTATGTTGATGTACCTTGCATAACTGAATAATCCAATATTGCACAACACATGTAATAAATCAGGGGTCATCATCGCCCGTAGGGACCAAATGGGGTGGTGGTGACAGCAATATAGATTTATTTATTTATTTTATTTTAAAAAAGATGGTAGAAACTGATCCCCACCCCCTTCTTTATAAGAATCTGGTCTTTTACTTTAATAAATGTGAAAAAATCATTAGATATTTTTTACTTCATAATGTCATCTCTAAAAGCCCTATCCAGCGAATCTAAAGTGGTCCACATGCCACCAGTTGATAACCACAGTTGTAGCAGGCTGTTATGGCTCTGGACACGTATAATTTAGTGAAGGAAGGCATCAAAATGTCTCTTTTGGTACAGTGAGATTTAATGTATACAGCGGTGCTTATGCATTTATTTTACAGTCTGTCCCTGAACGTACCGCGAAAGTGTGTTATGCAAACGCTCGCGCTGCGGGACAGGGAAACGTGCAGAGAACGGAGAGTAGTCAAGGAGGTTATTCTGTATGAAAAGTGTCTTGTATGATTTGAATAATAAAGCCACGTCAACTCCCACCCAGTATGTTTAAGCGTGCAGAGAAACATTACAGCGTCACTCACCCGGAAGATGGTGGCGGCATGTCGCTTTTGAAGTTGCTGCTGTACGAACAGGGATTTTAGTTCCTCCACCTTTCTCTTTCTCAGCTGGCTTTTCGGTGGGAAGTCGATGTCGTATTTTCCATGAACAGTCCAAAATCTGATTGTTTTCGCTTGTATGTTTGGCTGTGTTCCACCTTCGCGCCATGGTTTTTAGACGCTGCATGAGCAATGACCTAAAGCTCTCATCTGATTGGTTGCCGTGTATGTCAATCAAGGGACGGGATGTTTTATAGGCTAAAACTCAAGATTCAGTTGTCATCTGATTGGTTGCCCTGTAAGTCAATCAAGTAACGGGATGTTTGATTGGCTGACAATTTTTTAATGTCACGCTGCGGGAAAAAAA
>JBBPBX010030390.1:0-23824 GCA_038048925.1 Garcialebias charrua
TTAATAAAACACTAAAAAATAAAATAAAAACAGGGAGCGCTGGTCCAGCACACCAGAACACCAGGAAACATTTAGAACCTCGCGCAGCTATGTTGGACATGAGTTTAGTTCGCTCGTGACAAATTCATTAATTTCCTTCTCATCGGAGGATGAAGCGATCACTTGACTTTTGGCAAAAAACAAAAGAAAAGTCCAGATCAGGAATGAAGAAGGGGAATTTAATACATTTGTGTCACATACAAAACAGTCCGGCGCCGGGCAGTTTATTGTGAGACAACGCGCCTCGCGTACGCGGTCGTAAAATTTGAGCTTTGCGCGTTCGTGCCCCGCGGGGCTACGCTTGTGCCTCTGCATACGTACGGCGTACGGCGGCGTACTGCCTTACGCAGAGCTATACCGGGGCCTTTACATCCAACAATAAAATGTAAAAGAAAAACAGTAATAGCATCTAAGATATGAACTAAGAAAAACATCAACTAAAAATACACTAAGCACTAATAACATAGAAAACATTACTCCAAACGGCAGCATGAGCATGATTATGTATGAGCAGATGAACACGAATGAACACAATCGCATGAAACATATTTTTGTCAGCAGCAACATGAAACAGATCAGCAGCAACATAAAACAGATCAGCAGCAACATGAAACAGATCAGCAGCAACTAGGGGTTGAACGAGTACATAATTTTTAACCTCGACATTAACATAAAAAAACTCGAACGACGCTCGAGTAGCCGATGACGTCACAGTGTCTTATGATGCAAAATAAATAAATAAATATAAATGCATAAAAACCGTCTTTACAAAAAGAAAAAAAAGACCAACAAAACATTGGGAGCATTTATTATGCTCCTATCATTTATCATACTGCAGATAAGTCACAGGAAAAACAAAACTATTAGTTATTATTATTAATTTTAAAAGTGAAAGTATACCGTGCGGCGCTGAAACCGAAACTGAAAAACAAATGGGGCAACACCGCACCACAGCCTGAAGTGCTGTGCAATTTAGGTTTACTTTTAGAGATTAATGTGTTTATAGGTTTTTTTAATAGGTCTAGAGAGATTAATATGTTGCTTTTGTTTGTGAAACGAGAGAGGAAGCTGCCGTGTTATATATGTGGCCTGCAATGCAACACCGCCACCTGCTGCCAGTCACAATCTACGGTGGTCAGAGAACAGAAAATCAACAGGAAATAGCGCATTTTATAAATTAAAAACTGTTTTACCTTTTTGACAAGACTGCCTGCTCCATTTACATCCGTGCGCACAAAGGAATCCATTTTGTGGCGTCTACTAAAAGCTAAAAGCTACCTCGCGCGCTGTGAAATGTGACGTGATGACGTCACTACGGGTACTCGAGGTGGACAAAAAAGCCTCGATAGAAGTCAAAGCACTCGATCTGTCGAAAACTCGGGTATTCTGTTAATGCACTAGCAGCAACATGATGTGATATTTCACAGTGATTATTCTGGTTAGATATTCATGAGTCTAACAGCCTCAGGGTAGAAGCTGTTCCTTGGTCTAGTGGTTCTACACTTAATGCTCCTCAATCTCCTTCCTGAGGGGAGTGGGGCAAAAAGTGTGTGTGCTGGGTGAGTGGGGTCCTTCATGATGCAGGTGGCCCTTTTCCTGCATCTGGAGGTGTAGATGTCTGTGATGGTGGGGAGACTGACTCCAACAGACTTCTGTGCAGCCTTCACCGCTCTCTGTAGAGCTTTTCTTTTTGCAGCTGTGCAGCCTCCATGCCACACGTTGATGCTTTCACCACTCTTCTTCTTCTTCTTTTGGCTTTTCCCTTTTCAGGGGTCGCCATAGCAAGTCATCCTCCTCGACCTCACTCTGTCCTCTGCATTCTCTGTCCTCACTCCAACTACCTTCATGTCCTCTAACTGCATCCATATATCTCCTCTTTGGCCTCCCTCTTTGTCTTTTTTCTGGCAGCTGCATTTCTAACATCCTTCTACCAATATACCCACTGTCCCTCCTCTGGACATGTCCAAACCATCTCAGTCTGGCCTCCCTAACTTTATCTCCCAGTTGTTCAACATGTGCTGTACCTCTGATGATCTCATTCCTGATCTTATCCATCCTTGTCACTCCTAAGGAGAACCTCAGCATCTTCATTTCTGCTACTTCCAGTTCTTTCTCCTGTCTTTTTGTCAATGACACTGTCTCCAGACCATACAACATAGCTGGTCTCACCACTGTCTTGTAAACTTTTCCTTTGACCTTTGCTGACACCTTTTTGTCACAAATCACTCCTGAAACTTTTCTCCATCCACTCCATCCTGCCTGGACTCTCTTTTCACCTCTTTACCACATTCCCCATTTTCCTGGACAGTGGACCCCAAGTACTTGAAGTCCTGCACCTTTGTGACCTCTGCTCCTTGTAGCCTCACTGTTCCACTGGCCTCCCTCTCATTCACACACATGTACTCTGTCTTACTACGGCTGACTTTCATTCCTCTTCTTTCAAGTGAATACCTCCACCTCTCCAAGTTCTCTTCCACCTGTTCCCTGTTCTCACCACAGATCACAATGTCATCTGCAAACATCATAGTCCATGGGGATTCCTGCCTGACCTCATCTGTTAGTCGGTCCATCACCAGAGCAAACAAGAAGGGGCTCAGAGCCGATCCTTGATGCAATCCCACCTCCACCTTGAAGCTATCTGTCACTCCTACAGCACATCTCACCACTGTCCTGCTGTCTTCATACATGTCCTGTACCAGTCTAACATACTTTTCTGCCACTCCAGATTTCCTCATGCAATACCACACCTCCTCTCTTGGCACCCTGTCATATGCTTTTTCTAAATCCACAAAGACACAATGGAGTTCTTTCTGACCCTCTCTGTACTTCTCTATCAACATCCTCAAAGCAAAGATGGCATCTGTGGTGCTCTTTCTTGGCATGAAACCATACTGCTGCTCACAGATAGTCACCTCTTGTCTAAGTCTTGCTTCCACAACTCTCTCCCAGATCTTCATCGTGTGGCTCATCAACTTAATTCCCTATAGTTGCTACAACTCCTGTACATCACCCTTGTTCTTAAAAATGGGCACCAGCACACTTCTTCTCCATTCTTCAGGCATTTTCTCACCCTCAAATATTCCATTAAATATTTGAGTCAAAAACCTCACTGCCATCTCTCCAAGACATTTCCAAACCTCCACTGGTATGTCATCAGGTCCTACTGCCTTCCCCTTCTTCATTCTTTTCAGAGCTTTCCGGACTTCACCCTCACTAATCTTTCCCACTTCCTGGTCCACAGTTTCTATGACCTCCACTCTTCTTTCTCTTTCATTCTCTTCATTCATTAGCTCCTCAAAGTAATCCTTCCATCTTCCCATCACACTCTCCTCACTTGTTAGAACATTCCCATTCCCATCTTTAATAAGCCTAACCTGCTGCACATCCTTTCCAGCCTGATCCCTCTGTCTTGCCAATCGGTACAAGTCCTTCTCGCCCTCTTTAGTGTCCAGTCTCCCATACAACTCATTGTACGCCCTCTGCTTTGCCTTAGCTACTTCCCTCTTTGCTCTATGTCCCATCTCCTTATATTCCTGTCTCCTCTCTTCAGTCCTCTCACTGTCATATTTCTTCTTGGCTAATCTCTTTCTTTGAATGGCGTCCTGCACTTCACTATTCCACCACCAGGTTTCCTTATCATCCATTCTCTGTCCAGATGACACACCAAGTACCTTCCTACCTGTCTCTCTAATTACTGTTGCTGTAGTAGCCCAGTCACTTGGAAGCTCTTTCTTACCACCCAGAGCCTTTAACAGCTCGTCTCTGAATTTCTCACAACATTCTTCCTTCTTTAGCTTCCACCATTTTGTCGTCTTCTCTGGTTTTACTCTTTTTATCTTCTTCACAACAACAGTTATTCTACACACAACCATCCGATGCTGTCTAGCCACGCTCTCCCCTGCCACAACCTTACAGTCTCCAATCTCTCTCATGTTTCCTCTTCTACACAGAACGTAGTCAACCTGTGTACTCCTTCCTCCACTCTTATAGGTCACTCCATGTTCCTCCCTCTTTTGGAAACAAGTATTGACTATAGCCATTTCCATTCTCTTGGCAAAATCCACCACCATCTGTCCTTCCTGGTTTCTTTCCTTGACACCAAACCTACCCATCACTTCCTCATCCCCCCTGTTTCCTTCACCAACATGTCCATTCAGGTCTGCTCCGATCACCACTCTTTCCTCCCTGGGAATACTCTCTATCACTTCATCCAGATCTTTCCAAAATGTATCTTTCTCCTCCCCATCACATCCAACCTGTGGAGCATAACCACTGACTATGTTTAGCATCAGACCTTCTACTTCTACCTTCAGGCACATCACCCTATCTGACACTCTCTTCACCTCTACTACATTCTTTGCCAACTCCTCCTTCAGGACCACCCCTACTCCATTTCTCTTTCTATCCACACCATGGTAAAACAGTTTGAACCCTGCTCCAATGCTGCGGGCCTTGCTGCCCTTCCACTTGGTCTCTTGGACACATAAAACATCTACCTTCCTTCTCTGCATCATGTCAGCCAGCTCTCTACCTTTGCCTGTCATTGTCCCTACATTTAGAGTTGCAACCCTCAGTCCTACATTCTTCACTTTCCTCTTCTTCCTCTGTCTCCTGACACGTTTCCCTCCCCACTCAAGCAAGTTTATTTTTCTGGCAGAAAAAAAACTAATGTTTGCAAGTGGCTGACAAAACTTTTTTTTTGCTTTTTTTTTTATTGTCGATGTTGAAATTTCAAGCTAGTTGCTTTGAAATAAATGAAACAGGTGGTGACTGTGAAAATGGCAAGGTTTTCTTTCACTGATGGGTAACATGTTGGCTTAGTGGTTGCCGCTGTTGCCTCACAGCCAGAAGGTCCTGGGTTCAATCTCCAGGTTGTGCATGGGGTGTTTCTGTGTGGAGTTTGCATTTTCTCTCCATGGGTTTTTGTGGGTTTTCTCTGGGTCGTTGGTTTCCTCCCACAGTCAAAAAAATATGTCTGTTTAGACTACCCCCTCCCTTGAACATATGATCTGTGATCTATTAAATAAAGGTTCAAGAAAAAGGGTAAAAGAGGAAGCATCAATGTACTGTAAATATTTTACTATTTTGAAATTTTATTTTTTTGTTGTTTGTTTGGAAAGTAATATTTTAGTTTAATTCCATTGAAGCCTGAGCCAGAAACATGAATGAATATGTCCCCAAACATACGTGGGAAGCCCACCCAGTGTTACCAGTGTGGAGCAACATTACTTCTCTGTTGTTACAGAATTCAAACCACTTCATGTCACTGATGTGGTGTGACCTTGTAGTCAAGTAGCCCAGCACATCACGTTGGTAGAATAGCATGATTTCATTATGTCTCATCCACACTTCCCTGCCTCTTGTTTTCCTATTTTTGATGCAGAATACCAGAAGGTAAAAGACTAGCACGTTTTTTACACTTATATTTAACATATTTAGCAAAACTATCAACATGTAGTCCAACAGGTCCTCTGGACCAGGGCTTAATATGTAAACTGATCAATGCCAGAATGCAAATGGTGGTGGTGGGGGAGTGGAGGGAGCTTGTGGGTCCTCCCTACCCTTAATTTTTTTAATAAAGTAGATGCTATTTCCTACATTTTGGTGTAGCTTGTTTTCAAAGTCAAAGTCAAAGTCAACTTTATTGTCAGATCTGCAATATGTACTGTACAGGACATACACAGGACCGAAATTGCGTTTCTCTCAGTCCCTCGGTGCAACAGTAAACATCTAAACATTGAAACACTGAAACATATAATAATAGACATAAGCATAAAATAGTAAAACTAACATTGTCCTGAGTTTTTTTTTTTTTTTGCATAGCGGTGCAAGAGCATGAAAATCCACACCAACTCTAAAACTAAAACATTAAACATTTAATGAACATAATACTGTCCTGAGTTTTTGCATACTAGCACAAAAAAAGAGTATAAAAAGTATAACTAAAATAAACTAAAGGTTTCTAGCATTGACATTTGCAAAGTGGCAAAGCAGCGTATGAGTCAATGTACACAGTATATGTATGAGGTAGTAGTTGATGTTGTTATAGAGGCAAAAAGTGGCATATGCAGTAAGGCACATTGGGCATCCCTAAATAAGACCGTTCAGAGCACACTGTATATGTACCAGCAGTGGTGTAGATATTAGAGTAGTGTAAATAAATGTAAACAGTAGTAATTACATGTAAGCAGTAGTAATAAAAGTAAACAGTATTAATAAATGTAAACAGAGAATGTAAACAGTATTATGATTATAGGCAGTGATGTAATACAGACATTAGTGCAAGTATGAGAAGTAGTGCAAACTGTATGAGCACATGACCGAGAGTTTAGTGAAAAACTTTGTGTTGAGTGATAATGTGTGAGAAAGTTTTAGTGTTAAGGCAGTTCAAATGGGAGGGGGGGCAGAGCAGGCAGAGTGTTTAGCATTCTGACTGCCTGATGAACAGAGCTGTCTCTCAGTCTGCTGGTTCGAGCCTGGAGACTCCTCAGTCTCCTCCCTGATGGCAGTAGTCTGAAGCAGCTGTGTAGTGGGTGTGTGGGATCACCTGCCATGCGGTGGGCTTTCCGAGTGAGGCGTTTGCTGTGTAAGTCCTGCAGTGAGGGCAAGGAGGTGCCCACGATCTTCTCAGCTGCTCTCACAATGCGCTGGAGGCTCTTGCGGCAGGATGCAGTACATGCACCAAACCACACAGTGATGCAGCTGGTCAGGACACTTTCTATGGCACCTCTGTAGAAGGTGCTCATGATGGGGGTTGAAGCTCCAGCCCTTTTCAGCTTGCGGAGAAAGTAGAGACGCTGGTGAGCCTTCTTTGCCAGTGCTGCAGTGTTCCTGCTCCAGGACAGGTCCTTTGAGACGTGCACTCCCAGGAACTTGGTGCTGTCTACTCTCTCCACTGCGGTGCTGTTGATGGTCAGAGGGGCATGTTGGGCATCCTTCTTCCTGAAGTCCACAACAATCTCCTTTTTTAATGGGATGTTAAACATCTATGTTTACCTACATTTGTAAAACACTTGATTACTATTTTAGAGAGCAACAACAGGTTGTGTGTGAATAGAGCATCTCAGATTCTGTCAAGCATCCTAATCTACCCCCCCTCCCTCCACACACACACACACACACACACACACACACACACACAGTCTTCATGCCTGAGCTGAACTCTTCTCCTCTGCTGTGCGTAAGGTATGGCAAGCCAAGTGGCCCATTAATAGCCACTTTTACCACATGTCTGGCTATTAAAAATGGGTCACTTGGTTTACCTTATTGATGAACATGTCATCCCCAATGGAACATGCTGTCCATGTTTATGCTGGGCAGGAGTGTGTGTGTGAGCTGGTGCGCCATACTGCAGCCGTAATATCCACTCCACAAACTGGGCAACGTCTCCTCTCATTGTATTTCGAATAAATAATTAAAATAAAAATGTGCGATGACTTGGGACTTTTAGGAGCAGAGATTTTTTTCTTTCTTTTCCTTTTATAGATGGCCTCCCTTCTCACCTTACAGCCATCCTCTTCACACCATTATGATTTTTTTATAGGATAGAAAGAAAGGAAAGACAGAAAGTAAGACTACAAAACACAACAATTATCCACAAAAAGTGCACAAGGCAAACACACCCGACTGCCGTCTGCAATCCTGCAAAGTTCATGACAGAACACAGCAACAAAAAAACGTACATATGCATAAAAGACACATAACATTCATGACTTTGCAGTGAGCTGGTCCCCGGTTCAAATCCCGGTCCGGGGGCCTTTCTGGGTGTAGTTTGCATGTTCTCTCCGTGCATGCGTGGGTTTTCTCCGGGTACTCCGGTTTCCTCCCACAGTCCAAAAACATGCATGTTAGACTGATTGGTAACTCTAAATTGACCCTGGGTGTGAGTGAGACAGGTCCCTCTTGTAAATGAGTCCCCGTGGCTCAACGAGGCTAGCCTGTATAAATAAAGGTTGAATGAATGAATGAATGAATGACTTTGCAGTAGATTTCTATAAATATACTGTATTTATCTATATCTACAAATATATACATACATACATATACATTCATATGCAGTCACATACCCATCTACATATCTACATATGGTATCTACATATACATCCCTGCATCCATTTGTGTGTGGTTGTGAGCATGCATAAGTGAATAAGGCTTCTATAATAGAACATTCAATAGCGACCGTGAAGCATCAGAGATCCGCTCCCCAAGACCCGAGGCAGACATAAGGGGGACCAGAGCCCAAGACCCCAAGAAGGACACCGAGCGCAGAGCCCCCAGGGCCAGCCAAACAGGACAAACCACTCACCCACCCCCCAGATCCGATCGTAGGGGAGAACCGAAGATCCCCACCAGCGACTACACACAATGACCCCCTGGGGCCAACAGCGACATGTTCACAGGCCCCCGCCGCACCGACGTAGCCCCAGGCACCAAGGCCCGGGCACCAGGGACGCCCACCCCTCAGGCTCCAGCCCAACAAGACCAGAGGACCCGAGCCCCACCAGGCAGCCACCTTGCCGAGCCAACACGTGCCCAACCCCCGACACATTATATTGTATTTTGAATAAATAAATAAAAATGTGCGATGACTTGGGACTTTTAGGGGCAGAGATTTGAGTTGCCAGATCCGAACAACAGTTGCCGGAATGCACCCGGTCAAAATGTGAGAGTTCCCAGATCTTGTTCCGGCAGGATCTGGTTCAAATAAAGCACTGATCTGAGCAGTTTATTTTCTTGAAAAATTCCATTTTTCATCCAGAAGACATCATCAGCCTAAGGAGCTGCAATAAACTCAGTTTTATAAATAGCACCTTCACATAGCGGGTGAGAGGGCGGACTCCAGAAACCATCTTAGCACCATCAAACTGGTTGATCCACTATGAGAAGGTGAAATTAATAAGACTGCGCAGCTCCTCTGGCTGATGAAGTCTTTTGGATTAAAGACAAAATAGTTCAACAAAATGAAACTGTCCAGTGGACCTGACTTAAACTTTGTAGGATTTTTATGAACTTTGATATCTCATCATGTGCCGGTAGTTATTTTATTTTATTTTATTTACGTATTAAAAAAGTTTACTTCATCAATGGATTGACTGAAAATCTGTATTTGCTTATCGCCAGGCTAAACATACATTTATTTATTTGTCCAAACATTCCTATTGATAGATCTAGTTAGGATAAGGATTTCTAATAAAGGAGAACAAGTGGAGCCTTAAACCAGTGTCTTACTGGACAGCCACTGTCTGCTGGAATCTTGTTGATGAACAATTCATGAGGGAGTATATGTCCAAATTTTCATAAGGGTTCTCAATTTCCTCATGTGAGGCACAAAGGCCCACAGCGTTGTTGCTTGGAATTTGAACATTCACACATTTTATAATACATTTTATCTCGTAAAAGTTTCAGATCTGTCACATCTTCACAGATACTGAGTTAAAAATTGGTGCAGTAGTAGCTGAGTCTCATCCTCAACATGAACTTTGAGCACTAACAGATTGCACAAGGTCTTTGCTGAAAACATGTGCATGTAAGGCGGCAGACGATGTGCTTTATTCAAGGAATGTAACTTTTTAATAAATTTTGTAATTTAAAATTGTTGCTTTTCAAAAATGTATTCTGTCCTAGTTTGATTAACAGAACAATTACACTTAGGCTATTTAAATATTTTTCTCTTTCTTCTCGGATTCAGGAGGAGCAGTGTGGTTTTCGTGCTGGTCGTGGAACACTGGACCAGCTCTACACCCTCAGCAGGGTCCTGGAGGATGTGTGGGAGTTTGCCCAACCAGTTTACATATGCTTTGTGGACTTGGAAAAGGCGTTTGACCACATCCCTCGGGGAACCATGTGGGGGGTACGCCGGAAGTATGGGGTACCAGGCCCTTTGATATGGGCTGTTAGGTCCCTGTACGACCGGTGTCAGAGCTTGCCGGCAGTAAGTCAGGCTCGTTCCCAGTGAGAGTTGGACTCCACCAAGGTTGCCCTTTGTCATTGATTCTGTTCATAACTTCCATGGACAGAATTTCTAGGCGCAGCCAAGGTGTTGAGAGGATACATTTTTGTGGCCTTAGGATCGTTTCTCTGTTTTTTGCAGATGATGTGGTCCTATTGGCTTCATCAGGTCGTGATCTACAGCTTTTGCTGGAGCGGTTTGCAGCCTAGTGTGACGCGGTCGGGATGAGGATCAGTTCCTCCAAATCCGAGGCCATGGTCTTGAGCCAGAAAAGGGTAGAGTGCCCTCTCTGGGTCGGGGAGGAGGTCCTGCCCCAAGTGGAGGAGTTTAAGTATCTCGGGGTCTTGTTCACGAATAAGGGAAAAAAGGAGCGTGACATTGACAGGCGGATAGGTGCAGCGTCAGCAGTGAAGCAGGCGCTTTACCGGCCTGTCGTGGTTAAGAGAGAGCTGAGTCAAAAGGCGAAGCTCTCAATTTACCGGTCGATCTACGTTCCCACCCTCATCTATGGTCATGAGCTTTAGGTTGTGACCAAAAGAACGAGATCTCGGATACAAGCGGCTGAAACGAGTTTTCTCCTCAGGGTTTCTGGGCTCTCCCTTAGAAATAGGGTGAGAATCAAGAAACCAGGACTTGACTTTACCAACTTCAGTAATCTCCGTTTGATCTCCAATCTGCCCTTCATCTCCAAGATTCTTGAAAAAACTGTTGCTAGTCAACTTCACTCGCACCTGTCCAACAACAACATTTATGAAGAGTTTCAATCTGGATTTCGCCCCCACCATAGCACCGAAACAGCTCTAGTAAAAATTACTAACGACCTTCTTCTTGCTGCTGACTCTGGTCTTCTGTCCATCCTCATTCTTCTTGATCTAAGTTCTGCCTTCGACACCATCTGTCATTCTATCCTCCTCAACAGACTAACCTCCATTGGCATCTCAGGTACCCCGTTAGACTGGTTCAACTCCTATCTCTCTGACCGCACTCAATTCATTCAGCTTAAATCCTTCCGTTCCCAGTCTTCCCCTGTCTCCACGGGTGTCCCCCAAGGCTCTGTCCTCGGACCCCTCCTCTTCATCATTTACCTCCTTCCTCTAGGTCACATCTTCCGCAAATACGGCGTCCATTTCCACTGTTATGCTGATGACACACAGCTCTACTTGTCATCAAAACCTAACTCCACCCACCCACCCTCCATCCTCACCGACTGTCTCATTGAGCTAAATCACTGGTTTTCTAACAATTTCCTTCAACTAAACAGTAACAAAACAGAAATCATTCTCGTCGGTACCAAAAACTCTATTTCAAAATCAGAACATCTTCTCGTCCCCCTTAACAACTCTCTGCTATCCCCCTCCCCTCAGGTCAAGAGCCTCGGTGTCATCCTCGACACCACTCTCTCCTTCACTTCACACATCAACAATATTACTCGGTCTGCCTATTTCCACCTCCGTAATATTAACCGTCTCCGTCCTTCTCTCACACCCCGCTCCACAGCCATCCTGGTGCACAGTCTTGTGACTTCCCGTATTGATTACTGCAACTCCCTTCTCTATGGCCTCCCCAACAAATCTCTCCACAAGTTACAGATGGTCCAGAACTCAGCTGCCCGTGTCATCACTCAAACCTCCTACTATAACCACATCACTCCTGTCCTGCAGCAGCTCCACTGGCTCCCGGTTAAATCACGCATCATCTTCAAAATTCTACTCCTCACGTTCAAAGCTATCCACAACCTTGCCCCTCCTTATCTATCTGACCTCCTACAAATCTCCATCCCATCACGCTCTCTCAGATCCTCCTCTTCGCTACATCTCCATGTACCCTCTGCCCGCCTCTCCACCATGGGGAGCAGGGCCTTCACCTGCTCTGCCCCTCACCTCTGGAACGCTCTACCACCAGACCTTCGAAACACCACCTCCCTTTCTCTGTTCAAGACAGCCCTGAAAACACATCTCTTTAGACTAGCTTATCATTAACTTTACTAAATGTATTTTTATTATTTTGCATTTTATAATCTTTATGTATTTTATATTTCAATTTGTCACTGATAATGTTTGCACTGTATTGGTTTGTTAAGTGTCCTTGGGTGTCCTGAAAGGCGCTTTTAAATAAAATTATTATTATTATTATTATTATTATTATTATTATTATTATTATAGAAGCTCGGTCATCTGGGAGGGACTCAGAGTAGAGCTGCTGCTTCTCCACATCGAGAGGAGCCAGTTGAGGTGGCTTGGGCATCTTGTTAGGATGCCTCCTAGGCGCCTCCCTGGTGAGGTGTTCCGAGCACGTCCCACCGGGAGGAGACCCAAAGGGAGACCCAGAACACGCTGGCCTGGGAGCGCCTTGGGATTCCCTCGGAGGAGCTGGCCCAAGTGGCTGGGGAGAGTAAAGTCTGGGCCTCCCTACTAAGGCTGCTACCCCCGCGACCCGACCCCGGATAAGCGGAAGAAAATGGATGGATGGATCTCTTCTAAGTAATAAATATTGTATTCAAATGGCTTCTAAACATCTCTTCCTGTATTTTTTTTTCCATTTGTACTTAAAATGTCCATTTGTAATTGTAAAAAATGCTGTATGTCCCTGATGCCAAGTCCACATAGTCGAATAGGGAATGAGAATAAATGTTGTGCTCTATGTACTTTCAGAATATGCTTCTGGACATTTGAATATCGTAGTTATTGTTGTTGAAGTTTAACAGGTCTGGATTTATTTTTAGATATTGTAAATGTTTGACCTAGCTGTTGCTAAATTAGATTTTTATCACTTTAAAAATGGTCACATTTCAGTATAAACATCTTTTTTTTAATGTCTCTTTAATCTTGTTAAAAATCCACGGACTATTTGAAACTGTCCAGTTTAATATTAAACCTGTAGCAGTATTCTCACATTTGTTTTTTGTTGCTAGTAAGCATCTCTGAGAAAGTCATTGTTTTTGTTGAGTTTTTATTTTATTTTTATTGTCTAATGCTTTTGGTTTAGCTTCAAAACAAATTCTTCAAGGTGTTTGTGGGAACCTTCTCTTTCCCTGTTCATCTTGCTGTGGCGAGCAGTGAGACCCACTGTTGGAAACTGTGCTGCCCTGCTCCACAGCATGCTGCTCTCCAGCCTTCGCCACCAACAACAAGTCATTACTGAACACGTGATTTAGTGCTCCAACACTTTGAGAAAAGGGGAGTCAAAGTCTCAGCTTTTCTTGTCTACTAAAATCACTTGAAGAAATGTGCCACCTCGGTTTTAACAAGTTTTGACACACACCACTTCCAGAGTTCACACCTTTTCCTTTTTTTCCATACGTTGATACGCTCCACTCTGTTTGGCTTTAAACCTGCAGCGTGTTCACTGATGCCTTTGGGGTTCAACTTCAGTAGTTGTGGATCTGCAGTGGCCTCAGTTTGCTTCCTGAGGTTTTGTGAGGAAATTCCAGCACTACGGATCGGCTGACAGGATCTGTCCTCGTCACAGTTTATAGTTGCCTGCTAGGAAAAGACCTCGTGTCAGAGAGCTGTGAACCACCCAGTGCAGGCCTCTCTTTTTGTTCCTGCCATTCATATGTCAACTTACTGATTACGCCACGTTACATCCCATGTAAGAGAAGTCACTCCTTCCATTCTCGCTGCATGTGCAGCAAAATTGCACCCACGCAAACATGTACTCAGACACACAAGCTCTCAAACCCAGTCGAAGGCTTTTACAATGCTGGTAAATTGAGCCTCACGCCTCCAAGTTTAGCTGGTGACTGATGGCACCTGTCCTCTGCAACGAGACGCTCATTGTTTCAATCCCTGTCTGAGAGGAGATTAGCCAACACCAATTGGCCTCACAGATCGTTTCACTTCTGAATTAGTTCCCTCTCAAACGTTGTATGCAACAAAAAATGTGTCAGCAAATAATCCCTTAAGGGCTCTGGTAATGCACATTTGTGTAGCAGGAGTGAATGTGATATTGGTTCTGGTTAAGTACTGTACTCGAGGCCACCTAGAATCTAGGCCTCTTGTAATCCTGTCTAACTATAAATATTGGAAGCTGTACCACTTGATTGTTTTAATAGCAGCAGATGTGGCAATTAACACCACCTTATAAAGCTCTCTGTGTATATGTTTTACTGCTAACAAATGTTTCCACAAAACTGATCTGATTGTGGGAATGAACATTAGTGAAATGGAGAGAATTGATACAAGACATTCTCAGCTTGATCTCATGTATACAATTATGGGGTGTTCCCACTTGAGACCTGTCAAACAATGTCTCTGTCTTTAACCTCGTTCAAGCTCCAGCTAAAAAAAAAATTTATCCAAAACATGTAAAGAATAAAATAAAATATTTCAGTTGTAGAATGTTGTCACATGTCAAGCCTACAGGAGGAAATCAGTTCTGAAATCATTTTTGTTTTTGTTGTTGTTGTTGTTGTTGTTGTTGTTGTTGTTGTTGTTGTTGTTGTTGTTGTTGTTGTTGTTGTTGTTGTTGTTGTTGTGATTTTGACTGATTTAAATTTGAAAGAGCCAAAACAATTTTGAAAGATCAGTCTGTATTTCAGCTAATGGCACAAAAATAGCTCAGTTGTTAACATTTTGTGGTTATTTCTGTTGACTTGTCATGTCTGATTTGGGACAGTCTTACAACTGGTATCCATAACAAGTTATTCGTAAAAAATGGAGAGAACAACTGTAACTGTTCCCTGTTGGCCGATTTTACCATTGGATATAAGCATATCCCTCTTTTGTTATTTATTTGTTTGTTTGTTTGTTTATTTATTCATTTCCATTAAAAACAATACAATTTCAAGAGAAAAAATAAAATAAAATACCTATAAAATGAAAGGCGGCAGAAGAAGAATTAAATCTTATCAATTCTGCCCCTTCTTAACAAAATCAATTCAAACAATCAATTCAAGCAATAATCACAAATAATACAACAAAACCCAAAACATATCACAATTATTCTTTATAGTTTTCGCTAATATTAACTAACTTAAATGTATCTCGTCAGCATTATATTCTTTATCCTTTTCTTAAATACAAATAATGATTCCTCATTTTTAATATCATTATTCAAACCATTCCATAAATCAATTCCCCTCATTAAAGTAGACCTACCCCGCAAACTTGTTCTAAACTTTGGCTTAACAAAAACATCAGTTCCTTTTAAATTATAGCAACTGCTCCTTTTTACAAAATACACTTGTACGTTCGATGGTAAATTGTGATTCTGAGCCCTGTACATTAGTAATAGAATAACTAATGGGGCGGCCGTGGCGTAGTGGTAATGGCAGTCGTCCCCCGATTGGAAGGTTGGCGGTTCGAATCCCGGTTCCCCACACCATGTGTCGTTGTGTCCTTGGGCAAGACACTTAACCCCGAGTTGCTCCCGGTAGGACTGGAAAGCACCTTGCATGGTAGTCTGCCGCTACGGTGTATGAATGTGTGTAGCATTCAATGTGTGTAGCGCTTTGAGATTTTCACTAATGAAAAGCGCATTATAAATTTAATTAATCATTATTATTATTATTAGAATAAAGTAGTCCACCAAATCATAAAACTTGAGTAATTTCAGTTGATAAAATAAAATACTTGAAGGATGACAATAATGTTTTCTTGAGATAATTCTTACAGCTCTTTTTTGTAAAATAAAAATAGATTTGGTTACAGTTTTACAAGCTGTACCCCAGACACCAATACAATAAATTAAATTTGGCACAACAATTGTATTATACAGTAAACACAAAGCCTTGTCTGTCAGTAAGTCCCTCGTTTTATATAGTACTGCCATGGACTTAGACATTTTAGTTCTTACAAAATTATATGTTTTTTCCATGACAATTTATCATCGATAATCACACCCAAAAACTTTACTTCATTCACTCTTTGTATCTCCACACCATCAATCTTGAAAAGAAAATCCATAGTTGACTTTTTTTACTAAATATCATATAATTAGTTTTTTCCACGTTCAGTGATAACTTGTTTAATTTAAACCAAGTTTGAATTTTGTCAAACTCCATCTTCATTAATTCAAACGTCTGATTCAAGTCTCTACCCGAGCATAAAAAAGTAGTGTCATCTGCAAATAAAACACACCTTAGAATCCCAGACACCTTAATTAAATCATTTACATATAAAATAAACAACTTAGGGCCAAGCACTGAACCTTGTGGTACTCCACACGAAATACTGCATAGTTGAGATCTCACATCATCAATTTGTACAAACTGTTTTCTGCCTTTCAAATAACTAGATATCCACTGTATGGCTAGACCTCTAATACCGTACTGGTACAATTTTTCAAGTAAAATGATCAGAGTCAGAGTCAGAGTCAGAGAGAATTTATTGTCATTTGCACCGCATGTAGTACATGTGTTGAAAACGAGATTATGTACACAGGGTCCCAGTTACATCCAACAACAAATGCAAGAGAAATACAATAATAACATCTAGGATTAACTAAGAGAGACATCACATCAGCTAGTAATACACTAAGCCCTAATGTAGTAGAAAAACATCATTATAAACAGCAGCACGAACATGAGCAGATGGTCACAGATGAACGCAGCAACAAGAAACAGATCAGTACAGTATCAGTATGATGTGACATTTTGCAGTGTTTATTCTTATTATTTATTTATTCATGAGTCTGACAGCCTCAGGGTAGAAGCTGTTTCTCAGTCTAGTGGTTCTACATTTGATGCTCCTCAACCTCCGTCCCGAGGGGAGTGGTGCAAAGAGTGAGTGTGCTGGGTGAGTGAGGTCTTTCATGATGCAGGTGGCTCTTTTTCTGCATCTGGAGGTGTAAATGTCTGTGATGGTGGGGAGACTGACTCCCACAGACTTCTGTGCAGCCTTCATGTGGTCAAAGGTATCAAAAGCCTGTCTCAAATCAACAAACAAACCCATACAATACTGCTTATCATCTATTGCTGAAGTAACCTCTTCTATCAGTTCCATAAGAGCCAAACTTGTCGAATTATTTGATCTAAAACCATACTGACTATTACTCAAGATATTGTTTTTATCAAGAAACTTGTCCAATCTGGACACAAATAATTTTTCAAGGATTTTTGAAAACTGTGGCAACAAAGAAACAGGTCTATAATTATTAAATAAACATTTCTCCCCATTTTTAAAAATTGGAACCACCTTTGCAATTTTCATTTTTTCAGGGAATATACCTTTAGAAAGTGATAAATTACAGATGTGTAATGGCTCTATAATATGACTTATTATCTCCTTCACAACCATCATATCCAAATCATCACAGTCTTTAGATCTTTTATCAGTAAATTGACCAACAACCTTCATTATTTCTTCTTTAGTGGTTCCATTTAGAAACATACTGTTTACACAACCACTGATTAAATAACTCACGTTTTCATCTATTTTAGGAATTGAGGTTGCAAGATTAGATCCCACATTTACAAAATAATTATTGAAACCATTTACAATTTCTTTGTCATCATGAATTTCTACATTATTTTCCACAAAATGTTGTGACAATCCCATGTTGCCCTTATGTTTATTTAGAACACTGTTAATTACTCTCCATGTCGCCCTCATATCACCACTGCATTTATGTAATAATTGACTATAGTATCCCCTCTTATGTTTTCTTATAATCCCTACTAACTTATTTTTGTACTTTTTGTATTTTTCTTCAGCATCCTGTGTTCTAGACTTTAAGAAACGTGAATATAGATTTTTTTTTTAACTTTAATCCATTAGTCATCCAAGGATGATCAACTTTTTTATCCTTAATGTAGATTTTTTGCAGACAATTTTTTTTAAACAAATTTTCAAGGATCCTCATAAATTCATCGTAAGATTTGTTTACGTCATCAACATAAACTTCATCCCATTTTTGTAAGTCTAGATCTTCTTTGAATTTGGCTAATGCTTTTTTTTATGTATTTATTGTATTGTGTTTTCTTTTAAATGTTGTTGGTTTACTATCATCACTTTTGTAAATTGAGAAAACCGGTAAATGATCACTGATATCCATCATCAATATACCACTTATCACTTCCCCATCTGTTATGTTTGTTAATATATTGTCAATTAATGTTGCACTTTGGGTAGTAATTCTTGTCGGATTTGATATTAACGGATATAAGTTTATACTATACAATAAGTTTACAAATATACTGATATTATTAGGATCTGCCTTGTTATCTAAATCAATATTGAAGTCTCCACATAAGAAAACTTTTTTTATTTTTGCTGTTAACTAACAACTCTAATATTTTATCATTAAATGTCTCTATCTTTGAAGATGGTGATCGGTAGACACAGCTTATTATAATATTTTTTCCACATTTGTTTATAATTTCCACTGTGATCATTTCCATCATATTGTCAACAATTGACATATCTTTAATTAATTTACATTTTATTTCCTTGTTTATAAATAAAGCCACTCCACCTTTTTTATTTTTCCTATTCATATGTTGTAATTCATATCCTTCAATATGTATATTATTTATATTATCATCATTAAGCCATGTCTCCGACAATGCTATTATTTTGAAAGTTTTATTAATGTTTTTGAGATTATCTAACATGTATGATAAATTTGCATTTATACTTCTACAGTTTAGTTGAATTATAGAAAGATCATCATCTGTTATATTCACATCAATAAACTGCTCTTCATTATAGTATTTACTTTCTTTTTTAGTTGAAAAAAGACTTCTATTGAACTCCTCATCAACATTATATATTTTAAATATCGAATCATCATGCATCATCATTAAAGCTGGGGTATGTAAGATTGTAATGTAGTCTGTAACTTTTCAAACAATATATATTTTAACATATTTCTTCACTCTGTCACTAGATTGATGTTAGAGAGGTAATCTCTGAAAAAACTAAAAAAAAATATTGTCCCCTTGCTTCTCCAGGTGGTAAATAAGCATTTCTAAAAAGAAAAAGTGACCCGCCATTTTCCAGCCAATAAAAACAAAGTTTGTAACCAGCCAATAAAAACCGAGCTTGAATTTGAATCAGCCAATAAAAACAGAGCTTGAATTCAAATTTCAACAGACCACAAGGGGGCAGAGCCATATATGGCTCTGAGGGGGAGGGATCAGAATGCTTTGCTTGTTGAAATTTTTTCTAAGTGCTGCTGTTCTACAGAAACTGCAGACTGAACCTTTAACCGTGTGCTTCTTCATCATGTTGATTTACTTCGTCATAACTTTGATTAGACATAACAGGACACAGACACCTACTATACTATCCAAATTTTTCCAAATCTTTCACATCTTGTATCATTTTTGCCTGCGATCCTTCCTGTGCCCGTACCCAGATCTTTCAATTTCTTGTCCACGTAGACACTATATTTTCCTTTTTCCTTAACAATCTTGCTTCGCGTGCAATAATTCCATTATTTTTTGTCAAATGTTCGTTTATAAAAACATTATGAATTAGGTATGCATAAACTGTTTGTAAACGTGTGGAAACTTCCTCACAAGGTGTCTGTTCTTGTATTTTTTATTTTTTTTACAGTATCAGGCGCCACCAGGAGCGTCGAGCCATCCTCACACCAATCCTCACAGACTTCTCCGTCCGGGTGACTGCTGCCCCGGCCATCATCTTCAGCAAGAATCTGTCTCCAGACGGTGGACAGACCGAGGTCAGATATAGCAATGCACAAACCACTTCACATTGTCTACAGTTTTCTTATTTGAACACAAAACATAACAATTCAACTTTTGGATATATATTTTTTTTTCCTAAACTGTTTTTTTTTCCACAACAGAAAAGTGTTACCTGTTTGCATTGATCAGAATCAGTTTTATTGTCATTGCGCCAAAGCACAACAAAATTAAATTTCATTACAGCCCATCCGAGTAAAACAAACAACAGACATGGGAAGACTGAGGCTGAGGACTAACCTGTATCTATGTCTGAGACCGCAGCCTCACCTGTACCATGTCTGAGGCTGTGGCCTCACCTGTACCATGTCTGAGGCTGTGGCCTCACCTGTATCTATGTCTGAGACTGCAGCCTCACCTGTATCTATGTCTGAGGCTGTGGCCTCACCTGTACTGTACCTATGTCTGAGGCCGCGGCCTCGTGGGAGGTGCTGCCATTTTCATTAGATAGGAAAAGAGAAACGCGGAAGGGAAGGGGAGGTATAAAAAAATCTTATCTCATACTGTGTCTTAGATGGGACACAGTGTAAAAGTAAAAAAAGTAAAAAAAACTTCAACAAAGAAACGGCAAAATGATGACATCATAATACATATGCATGAGGAAAGCCGACAAAGGTGGTCAGTTTGTCTGTGGACACTACCAGATAGTCCTCATAGGTCTGATAAGAGATGGTTCAGTGTCTATCAGCCAGCTCAGCTCTGATACAGGTCCACAGATGTCCTCGGGAAGGGAGCGGGTAGGGGGAGCAGAGCTTCTTGTTCACATAACATCCAGGAGAGTTTGAAATACAGTAGTTGACCAATTCAAGGCTGACACAGGGGAGCAAGATGCAGATAACAGTTATTTTGGGTCAGGCCGACTGTGCTTGATTTCCGTCTGCCTGATAGTCCTACTGGTACGTCTCAATGGCAACTTTTAACAGCCAAATTTTATGGTCAGCCCCACCGGGCCGAGCTTGTAACTTTTCCAAGGTTGATTCTTTCCCGCCTGCAAGTTTCAGGAGCCACAAGTGGCCTGCAATTCTCAGAAATCGCATCCAGCTTACAGTTCAGCTCACACAGAATCCGAGTTGGAGTGCTTATCACTTGGCACATTCCCTCACACAAGCCGGGTAGCCTTAACAATGGCCAGAACAGCTGCCGACGTTTTCTGTATTTTTTGATATGCTAGTTAACTGCCAAATCAAAAAAGCAGAAATCCTGTTATCATAAATCCAGTCATGTACGCTTCTTCTACATCCTCAACGGACAATATGGACAGACACACGATCGTCCACTGTCCCCAGGAATCTGTCGTGTATCCAGCTGCAAGTGTCTCGTCAGGGCAAGAGGGCTCTCCTTCGCCATCTTCTTGTCTAGAAAATTGTATTAATTGATGCACTTCATTCATGTTTGTGCACTACTAAACTGAGTTCTTCTGCTCTTTGACTATGACCTGCTACAGCCACAACTGCAGCCCTTACTCTTAGGATCTGTTGTTCAAATGTGATATATCGAAAATATTTGTTTTGCTCTTAACATACAGTAACATGCTCATTAAAAGTCCCTCAGCCAGTCCACCATGTAATGGAGGCTTTTGACCTCAAGAGTTCAAACCTTTCTGCTTACACAGCTGATGTTTTTTGGCATGACTCTCAGAGACTTCCTGCCTCTTTGATGCCTTGTCCGACCACGCTAATGTGCCCCATGACAATGTATAACAGCTAATCCATAGTTTGTACTGACACACACATGCACACACACACACACACACACACACACACACAGTGATTTTGTGTAATCCCCTTTGATTTAAAGACTTGGAGCCAGTAACAACATAAACAAAACTGGCCTTTGAACTAGTTAATGTGGAGAAGAAAAATGTAGCAAAATTATTTTTTTCTGCCATATTTAACATGTTTTGTAGAGTTCAATACATAAATGTACATGCTACTGTATGAAACTAACCTAAACTGTGTATGTTCTTAAACAGAGGAGCTAGGTAGATGGTCTGAGCAGTACCCTGTGTGGACTGATTGTAGCTGTGGTTCATGTGTGTAGCTCAGTCTTCATTGTCTGTGAGTAATATCCCATCAGATGTAACCTCCTGGCTGAGATTTACACTGCCGGCTGTGGGTGGGACCCTGGAGAGGAGAGAGAAACACACTGAGCATAGACCTGGACAGAGCAGGGTTTGTTATATGTACACAGGGCTTGAAGGTACAAAGGAGTCCAGAAAGAGGCTACAAAATGTTCCTGATGTATTGAACCAATTTCCGTCTCTCTCGTCCCGCCTTCTCTTGTAATTTCTCTCTGCTCTACCTCCCTTGTCCTTAGGAAGTGGTGGTGTGTGGCCACTCTCTGGAGGTGAATGTGACCAGCAGTCTGGATTTCTACCTCAGTGTTGCCCAGGTGCAGCTCCTGCAGCAGCTTCTCAGAGACAACATGGTGGGCCAAAATGCTCCAGAGAAAAGTGCTCAGGTACATACACCGTTCACAATTATAAAGACACGAGGACATTAACAAACTTTTACTCTACTCATATCTGTTGGGGGGGAAAAAAAACATGTTTACAGGTTTCCTTTAGTTTTTGCACATCACATCAGAGTCAGAGTTTCTTTATTTGTCATTCGCACCACATGTGGTGGAACAAAATTGTGTACACAGGGTCCCATCAGGGTTATAACGTAAAAGAAAAACTTAATTTTAAGGCTACTCCTTTCAAGCTTGATGCTTATGAACACAGCAGCACGGTGGCTCAGTTGGTACAGCTGTTGCCTCTCAGCAAGAAGGTTCCCAGTTCAAATCCCTGCCCAGGGCCTCTCTGGGTGGAGTTTGCATGTTCTCTCAGTGCATGCCGTTTCCTCCCACTGACCAAAAACATGCATGTTAGGCTGATTGATATCTCTAAATTGTCCCTAGGTGTGAGTGAGAGAGTGAAAGTGTGTTTGTGTCGTTTGTCCCTGTGATGGACTGGAGACCTGTCCAGGGTGTCCCCCACCTCTCACACAGTGATGGACACCAGTGACCCCCGTGACCTGTAAAGGAAGGAGCAGGTAAAATGGATGGATGGATGGATGGATGGATGGATGGATGGATGGATGGATGATTTATGAACACACAGATCGTATGTTCTGTTGAAGTATTTAGGTCATTTCAATCAAACAGGATGTGAGTTGTTCTGTTTTCTACACTTAGTTTTACTCATATGGGAACAGAGCACACTGGCGGGATCATCTCATTTTTGTTTACAGGGTTTGTTTACACGTATTTAAAATAACATAATTTGACATGTTAATATGAGCATAGGCACATGCTTTCCTACATCTATCATGATGATTCTTCTGTTGCAGTGTCCCCAGTTATCACCCCTAACTGTTTTGTATGAATTCAGCACAATTAAATATTTATTCATTCAGAGCGGCGCAGCTCTGTTATGTGGCATTAATTCACTGTGCTCAGCTCAGATGCAGCTTTCAGGGCCCTTCCCATTGTTTACAAGACAACGAGCGCTCAGGCGCCGTTCGCCTCGTCTGACCGCTTTATAAAACCTTCTAATGGAACACAATATAAAAATATTTACCAGCAGTGGTGAAGATGGGACTTCTAGCAAAGGGCAGTAGAGTTAAGGATGGGGGATGAGTTCAAATATAGTAAATTACCAAAGTGACTTTAATGTTGTTTCATTTTGTGATTCTTTAAAAGAGGAAATGTTTACTGAAGTGCTTCCGATGACTCAGACCCTCTGAAGGCTTCTGAAACATGCTGAAGGCTTCCTTGGAAAAAAAAAAGAAAAGAAAAACGAATGAACAAAGGATGCAGTAAAATTATTTTTATTGTATTAACCTTTATTTCACCAGGCAAATCCCATAGAGACCACAGATCTCTTCTGCAAGGGAGGCCTGGGCCTGAAGGCAGCCTAGCATGCATGTTTTTGGACAGTGGGAGGAAACCGGAGTATCCGGAGAAAACCCACGCAAACACGAGGAGAACAAGCAAACTCCACACAGAAAGAGCCCAGGTCCAACCGGGGATTAAACCTAGGACCCGAGCAACAGTGCTAACCAGTAATCTATTGTGCTGCCCAAATACTCATAAAAAAAATAGACAGATAAGACATGATTGTTGGCTAACAGATCCACAAGCTCCACTGTGAGTTTGAGTCTTGTAAAAAAAAAATAGTTATATAGTATATATATATATATATA
>JBBPBX010030390.1:24766-35218 GCA_038048925.1 Garcialebias charrua
ATGTAAGGCACATAAGGCACATTGGGCATCCTTAAATAAGGCTAGTCAGAGAATACTGTATATGTATCAGCAGTAGTGTAGATATAAAAGTAGTAAAAGCTATACAGTATACAGTAATAAGATCACCAAACTAAAATTGCGTCTGGTAGATCTTTCTAATGCTACCAAATGAGCTCTGACAGATCAAGACATAAACAAATGTGTAAACATATGGTCCTTGAGACTTCAGTTGTCAGCAGCTGATCTCCAGGCGCATGTGGGTTGTTGGCTCCACTCTCTATAGGACAGACTCTCGGCATGGATGGAGTTTAGAAATGGAACATGTGGCTCTTTGAAGGAAACCAAATCTTGAAGATGCATTCATTTCCAAGAATCGTTCAGTTTTTTTTAAAGGTAGTGTCACGACGACCTTGCATCTCAACATATGGCCATACGTAGTGACATACGACATAAGGACCGTACCATGTGCCATGTCGAGCGTTCGGTCACTCCCCCTCACCCAGATTTCATGAGATATGTTGTCTGAATGCATTTATAAAGCAGACAAAAAATAGGGAGGGCCTTTTTGGGAAAATTTATGTCAAATGTGAGAATGTCTCTGTTTTGTTCTGCACTGCAACAACGAGCAGTTTTCTCTTTTTTACCCATCAGTGGTCAGAATGTCTTGCCTGACTGGTGTATTTTCAGCAGTGCTATTAAACAGACATTGGGAAGGTTTCTCTAAATAATTGTGCCCTGGCTTTGACATTTTGGAAATTCTGTTTAATACTATTTGCATGTTGTAAGTCTAATTGAGTGTGATGTGCTCTGGTTCGTAGGACGTGCATCTTACAAGCTGTAGAGCCCTCTAGTGGTAAATGTTGCAACAATAATGTGAAACTTTCCAGACCCTTGTTCTTGTAGTGAGGAGGCAGTGACCAGCTAATCTTCCCCTGCTAAAATGTAGAACACATTATCAGCAGGTAATGTCAGTACTATGCATGTTGATGTGTGGGGTTTGTACTGGTTAGCCCATCAACCCACAGCTGACAAGTTGTAGAAGCTGTATTTCTAATGTTTTCTAGAATATGATATCATTTTGCCACATTTTTATTTATTTATCTACCTTACCTGTTATTTATCTTATCTAATATAATCTGTTTTCTGTTCCATCGTCCTTACTGAGTTTAATTATACAGACTGACAGTTGTGTTTGTACCTCCTTCAGATAACCTGTGCAAAAGATTTAAACATGCCCAGGGACTCCAGCCTCTGATGGGAACTAATTGTTTTTGTTGTTGTTGTGCACTTCCATTCAGCACGGCCCTCGAAACAAGCTGAAGTGAAGCTCTACTTCTTTCCCCTATTAGCAGACCCCTTAGTCCTTTTTTCCACACGCTGTTTGTCTTGAACAGATTCTCTTTCAACCCATACACTAATTTCAAACATTTCCCATCACCCCTCACAGCTGTGTTTTATTGTCGGCTAATGAATTTGTTTTGTTGGGGCTTTCGAGTTTCTGAGCAGTGGCGGGGCGAGCCAGAAGCGTGGGTAATGTTAGCAAGCATTGTGTAGGATTCTGAGTCGTTTTGTAGACCCTGAGCTAAGCAACAAATGTGTTTGCACATGTGCTTATGCACATATTTATACTTTTATTTGTGTGTTTTCTAGAGCCAGCTGTTCAAATACTTTACCAGTTTCCCCTTAGATCCTGACTGGGAGACAAAGTGAGAGGAACGTGATATCTGTGCACTCCACTAACTGATGTGATGCTCTTAAGTCTCTACATTATTTGACTCTTGTCATTAGCTGTGGTCGGTCGCAGTCTGACTTCATCGCAGCATCGTCTGCTTGATGTTCTGATGATGAAGTGAGGCTAGGTTTGGATCAAACCGCTTTCAGCAGCACGAGGTCCTGAAGCCAAGGAACTAAGAATAGACGATGGAGCTGTTTGTTGGTCTTATCTCACTGCTTTGTCATCAGCTGTGTCACCCAACACAGAAATGCACACCATCAAACACACATGTTATACATCCAAACCCATACACACACCGTCCTTACATTCCCTGCATCATAACTGTCTGCAGCCTTTACTGGGAGTCACAAGTGTCGTGCTTACCTCTGAACAGCTGATGGGGGGGCATTTGCACGCATGTGTATGTATGTGTGAAGATTACATTAATTTTCTTTGTCTTTTAACCAAGTCATTGTCCTCTTGAACATGTCTCACTGTCTGTGTCACTCTGAGTGCCATTCAGCCGCCTCAGTAATAATCTGTCCAAATTGAACTGGTCATGTTTTAATTGCATTCCTCATTTCCATGTTAGTGTATGTCTTCCTGTCTTTCTGACACACCAACAGACTGGGTCAGCCATGTGCGAGTACCACAGTGAGAGGAAAATACCCTCTGGTGCAGGGGAAGTCCCGCTCCACCTCATCCTGGGATGATTACACGCATGGGAAGCAGGGCTTTAGACTTCCTCCAGAACTTGAGCACACACACATGAACACATATGTAGATACACACTGCTGTTAGTGCACATACAAGTAAGATAGAACACATCAAGCATCATCAGAACCTCAGAAATGTGATTTTAAGCAAACACAGACTGGGAGTACGGTAAATAACACTTACCTGTTGAGATGCATCTGCACCTGTTGGTGCTATTTTGAGTGGACATTTTCACTGTTTGTTTGTTTGTTTGTTTTTCTTTGCCCCTTGTGGTACCAGCACAGCTCATGGTTATGAAAAATATTGACCCATTCAGAATTAAAGAGGAACTAAACTCCAAATTAACTTTTTTTAGCTGATAAACTCCCTAGAATGTGTCTAAAATGTTTTATAGCACTACATCTGTGTTAATCTTCACATATTTGTGCGTATTAGTTTAAATCGGCAATATTTGGTCTAAAAACATGTTTACGGTAACCCTATGGGTTGAACATAGGTATTGCAGCTTAATTTTCTTATTGGTCAAGGACTGTTCACTCTGACGTGTCTTGTACACTCTGTCGTCACAACAGTGGTTCAAGCAGAGCCAATCCCCTGCAGAGATGAGAAGGTCCTCGCTGCAGTTCATACCTTATATGGAAGTAGTACATTGCACGCCGGAAAAGTACTGCAACAAAGCATATTATAGTTTTTGGAATGGCACTAGTTATTTGTATATTTTAACTTATTTATTTTAAGAACACTTTTCACGTCATCGTAATTATTTGGTTGTATTCGTTTTCTTATGGTGCGATGGACGAGCAAAGCATGTATGCCAAGTTGGGGCAGTGGTGGAAGTGCAGGTTTGGGGTCCGAATTACTACACGGCATACCGTGTAGTAATATTTTCTTTTTTTTTTTCCTGAAGCCTATTGTTTTGGATAGATCGGGTGAGAATAGATAAATACATCTACATATTTATTCTTTGTTGTTGCTTGCTGTAATGGTACGTCCAGACCGAACAGCGTTTCAACTTCCAAAAAGCTCGTCACGCACGCAAGTGGACGCACTTCGTGTCCAGACCAGAACGCCAGAACGCGAAACTGCTGCGGGGTGTGTGGGAGGAGCTTACCGGTATACCGAGTCCTCACTGCACTCCGCCAGGCGAGGAGCTTTTTATTTCTGTCTCTGTGGAGCAGACTTGACTGGTCGTGAAGGACTTGTCGCGAACACACAGCTACAATGAGTTTCTCTTCCATAGTCCATGACTCCGCGGGTTTTTTCTGTGTCCCACAAACAATACGTCACATAGTTGCGCAATCGTTTCCGCGTCACATAGGGACTCTCCCCCTCTCCCCCTGACCCCCTCTCTTCTCCCCCGACTCTCCCTGATCAACCAATCAGGGAGAGTTGAACGGCGTTTGAATGTTTGAACCGCGAAATCTTCAGCTCAATCAACGTGTGCTTTGGAGGCTGACGCGGGTTCACGTGCACGGAAAAATGCTTTCCATCACGCTCAACACGCACGTGACGTGACGCCCGACGCCAAGACGCGGCTGGAAGCGCGTCCCCCATTGACTTTGCATGTAAGCTGGAGGCTCCTGCCGTTAAAACGCTGTTAGGTGTGAATGCACCATAAGTTGTTTGCTGGAGTTTTAGTTTGTTTTAGTTTGTTGCTAGAGGGGGCGTGAACGCAGCTCAACCACCCACCTCTTCCCCTCCTTTTCTACCGACACTCCCATTTTCACGAGGGTTTTTGAATCTGGTCTGGGGGCGGAGCTACCGTTTCACAGTGGGTTGAGTACCTCTTTAGGCAATGCTGTATGTTGGATGATAGAAGAGAGGCTTCCTTCACTGAACACAGACAGTTGTCAATTTAAAAATGTTAATATTGCTGTTCTGTACAGTAGTCTGAGCTGCCGTCTAAATAATATAAGCTGCAGTGCAAACTTGACTGATACAGTACTTAGACAGAAAGCTAAATCTCCGGTCAAGAAGCAACTTGACAAAAGACACTAAACTGTAGCTGGTGTGTTTAATAAACCACTAAACTAAACTAACTCAACCAGGATTTTCAAATGATGGTCCAAAGTGCAACTGGTGGTATTCAGAATCCCTCCATTAGTACCCAGAATAAATTCTGATGTCATCATTTAGAAGTTAAATAACAAGTTCATTAACTGTCTAAGCTGAACTATGATGAAAAGCTAAAGATCAAAAATAACCCCAAAAATGAGTACCCATTAATGCACGTTCATTATCTTGACCACAAATGCAAACTATTGGAAACAAAACTACAATGAATAATGTTATCAAAAGTCAAAGTCAACTTTATTGTCAGATCTGCAATATGTACAGTGCAGGACATACACAGGACCGAAATTGCGTTTCTCTCAGTCCCTCGGTGCAACAGTAAACATCTAAACATTGAAACACTGAAACATATAATAATAGACATAAGCATAAAAATAGTAAAACTAACACTGTCCTGAGTTGTTTTTTTTTTTTTTTTTTTTTTTTGCATAGTGGTATAAAAAAAGAGTATAAAAAGTATAACTAAAATAAACTAAAGGTTTCTAGCATTGACATTTGCAAAGTGGCAAAGCAGCGTATGAGTCAATGTACACAGTATATGTATGAGGTAGTAGTTGATGTTGTTGTAGAGGCAAAAAGTGGCATATGCAGTAAGGCACATTGGGCATCCCTAAATAAGACCGTTCAGAGCACACTGTATATGTACCAGCAGTGGTGTAGATATTAGAGTAGTGTAAATAAATGTAAACAGTAGTAATTACATGTAAGCAGTAGTAATAAAAGTAAACAGTATTAATAAATGTAAACAGAGAATGTAAACAGTATTATGATTATAGGCAGTGATGTAATACAGACATTAGTGCAAGTATGAGAAGTAGTGCAAACTGTATGAGCACATGACCGAGAGTTTAGTGAAAACCCGTTTGGTGACACAGAGTCTAGTGTTAAAAACTTTGTGTTGAGTGATAGTATGTGAGAAAGTTTTAGTGTTAAGGCAGTTCAAATGGGAGGGGAGGCAGAGCAGGCAGAGTGTTTAGCATTCTGACTGCCTGATGAACAGAGCTGTCTCTCAGTCTGCTGGTTCGAGCCTGGAGACTCCTCAGTCTCCTTCCTGATGGCAGCAGTCTGAAGCAGCTGTGTAGTGGGTGTGTGGGATCACCTGCCATGCGGTGGGCTTTCCGAGTGAGGCGTTTGCTGTGTAAGTCCTGCAGTGAGGGCAAGGAGGTGCCCACGATCTTCTCAGCTGCTCTCACAATGCGCTGGAGGCTCTTGCGGCAGGATGCAGTACATGCACCAAACCACACAGTGATGCAGCTGGTCAGGACACTTTCTATGGCACCTCTGTAGAAGGTGCTCATGATGGGGGTTGAAGCTCCAGCCCTTTTCAGCTTGCGGAGAAAGTAGAGACGCTGGTGAGCCTTCTTTGCCAGTGCTGCAGTGTTCCTGCTCCAGGACAGGTCCTTTGAGACGTGCACTCCCAGGAACTTGGTGCTGTCCACTCTCTCCACTGCGGTGCTGTTGATGGTCAGAGGAGGATGTTGGGCATCCCTCTTCCTGAAGTCCACAACAATCTCCTTTGTCTTCTCCACGTTGAGAGTGAGATTGTTGTGTCCGCACCACAAGGCCAGGCGGCTCACCTCGTTCCTGTAGTCCGTCTCATCGTTGTTGCTGATGAGACCTACCACTGTTGTGTCATCCGCAAACTTGATGAAGTGGTTGGAGCTGTACGATGGTGTGCAGTCATGTGTTAGCAGGGTGAATAGAAGGGGGCTCAGCACACATCCTTGTGGGGCCCCTGTGTTCAATGTGATGGTGCTAGATGTGAGAGTCCCTGTGGATTATGAGAGTCCCTGTGGATTATGAGAGTCCCTGTGGAAGCTGGAGTGGACAGTGGTTAAGTACTGTGGTAATTGCTGCAGCCTCAGAGATGTCTCTGTAGGACTTGCTAACAACAAAAGTTTAAAACGTTGAGTAATTTAATTTAAGTTTCCTAAATGTTGTATCCAGTTGTTGTGGAGAAGAATGAGACAAGACTGCAACGTATGTGTAATCCATCCAGATTTTAAGATTTGTTTAGAGATTGAAGCAACGTCATATTTGATTTAGAATTTTAGGACATGTCCTCAGTAGTGGACCTCTGGTCTTTATGAGGTGTTTTGATCATTTGCACTAGACACCCCCACTTAGTTTAGGTTGTTTGTCAAATACAGGTCAACAATGCGATGAAGTGCTCAGGACGAGAAGAACTGTCTCCAAGAAATACCAAAGTGTTAAATAAAAATATGAAACAAAGCACCAAAAAAATTACAAAAGAAATACAACATCTACAAGGTCCACAAGAAATACATAGTATTAATGTAAGTATAATAAGTGTAAGTGTAAGTGTAATATGTAGTATACATAGTATAAATAGTAAACAACATGATAGAATACAACAGTGCAGGTTGGATGAATCAGTATGAACGAGTACCTCACAGGCAGCAACACTGTTTAAATGCACATGATGCATAACACACACAGCACACACCACACAGGTTGTGTGACAGGCCACTGCACAGGCAGTGAGCAACACTGAACTGAACCACTATGTCAAGGCAGCAACACACATGATACAAACACATCGTGCAGCAACAACAAACATGTTAGGTGTCACAGATGTGATTCTGTTCTTCTGAGCCCGTAGATAGAGAAGTCGTCCAGAGCCACAGCACAGTCGGGACTGGACGGCTGCAGTCCAGTATCCATAAAGGCAAAGACACAACAGCTCCTCGTGTCCTGCTCGCAATAAATCTATGCGCACAGGTCATCCAGTCTATTCTTCAGAGACCGAACAACCAAAAGCAGGACCGAGGGGAGAGGGGGTTTGCTGCGTCTCTGGCGGGTCCTGCACAAAACACCGGCTTGCTTCCCCCTCCGTGTTTTCCTCTTACGGTGCCCAGGTAAACAAAGGACCCAGGGGAAAATGTCTGCCCAAAAGTCATCCCACTTAAAGAATGACCAGCTAATTGGGTTTGTTGAGGGTTAAAGTTAAGGTTCAAAGTTTTTTATTGTTATTCACATCACGTGGTACATGAGGTGGAACACAATTTTATACTTAAGGTCCCAGTTACATCCAACAATAGCAAAAATATAAAGTATAAAAAATAAACCGTATACAAGAATCTAAGATATACACTAAACGATAATAATATAATATAATATGGTGTATTAAACAGCTGAGAATCTTCACCAGCATGTATTAAACAGCAGCTTGAACATGAGTCTGTTGTGAGCAGATGGGTATGAATACAGCAGCTTAAAGGTGGGGTATGTAACATTGTAATGTAGTCTGTAACTTTTCAAACAATATATTTTTAACATATTTCTTCACTCTGTCACTATCTACTGACAGACTGATGTTAGACAAAGTAATCTCTGAAAAAAACTATAGTCCCCTTGCTTCTCTATCAGCATTTATAAAAACACTGAAAACACAAGAGTGACCCGGACACTGACCAGCCAATAAAAACAGAGTTGTTTGTCACGCCCCAACCCACGCCCCCACCTGTCCCAGCCGCAGCTCGTTCTCATTCAAAGGATTGCAAAGCGATGCAGGACTGTTTTTTATGTGACACAAATTTATTAAATATCCCTTCTTTATCCCAGAGCTGGACTTTTATTTAGTTTTTTTGCCAAAAGTCAAGTGATCGCTTCATCCTCCACTCACAGGAATGAGGAAATGGATTTGTCACGACTCACGAGCGAATTAAATCATGTCCAAATTGGCTGGTGATGCTCTGCTGATTACAGGGTCTTTTTGTGTTGTTGGACGAGTGATTCATGGTTTTATTATATTTTTTAAACAGTTATATTATCATATAAACACAGAACTTTGCAGCGCAGAGACAGGACATGGAGTGGGGGCGGAGCATTCCAGACATTCCAAACCTGCGCTGACAGAAAGAGGAAATCACGAGCGAATTACATGTCCAACGTTGCTTCGTGAACCTCTGCTGATTTCTGCTGGTTTTTGTGTTGTTGGACAAGTGCTCCATGGTTTTATAATATTTTTAAAAGGTTTTATTAACATATAATCACAGAACTTTGCAGCGCAGACAGGACATGTAGTGGAGGCGGAGCATTCCAAACCTGCACTGACAGAAAGAGGAAGTCACGAGCGAATTAAATCATGTCCAACGTTGCTTCGTGAAGCTCTGATGATTTCTGCTGGTTTTTGTGTTGTTGGACAAGTGCTCCATGGTTTTATTATATTTTTAAAAGGTTTTTATAACATATAATCACAGAATATTGAAGTGCTCCGAGCAGACACACAGCAGGGGGCGGAGCAGAACTAAAATTCAGCAGAAGCACGGACTATGGCTCCCCCTCTGAACCATATATAGCTCTGAGGGGGAGGTAGCAGAATGCTTTTCTGCGCTGAAAATATTTCTAATGGTACAGTCACACCAAGCAGCGCTTTGAACCTCCAAAAAGCTCCTCACGCACGCAAGTGGACGCACTTGTGAATGCAGCGTGTTCAAACCTGAACGCCAGAAGCCAGAAGCTGTGTGGGAGGAGCTTACTGGTATACAGAGTCCTGCGCACAGAGTCCTGCTCACTCCGCCAGGCGAGGAGCTGTTTATTTCCGTCTCTGTCGAGCAGACTTGACTGGTCGTGAAGGAATTGTCGCGAACACACAGCTACAATGAGTTTCTCTTCCATAGTCCACGACCTCGCGGGTCTTTTCTTTTTTTTTTCCGACAAACAATACGTCACATAGTGCGCGCGCACCCTCGTTTCCGCGTCACATAGGGACTCTCCCCCTGACCCCCGCTCTTCTCCCCCGACTCTCCCTGATTGGTTGACACACCAACCAATCGGGTAGAGTTGAGCGGCGTCTGAAAGTTTGAACCGCGAAATCTTCAGCATGTTGAATGCTCGGTTTGGAGGCGGAAGCCGGTTCACGTGCACGGAAAAACGCTTCTCAGCACGCTCAACACGCACGCGACCTGACGCCAGACGCCAGGAGGTGCCTGGAAGCGCGTCCACCATTGACTTTACATGTAAACTGGACGCTCCTGCTGCCAAAACGCTGTTTGGTGTGACTACACCATTAGTCCCAGAGTGTTCAAGAAATCGCATATCCCAGCTTTAAGGGTAAGAGATCAGCAGCACAGATAAAGTGTAAATCTCCAATTAAAGTGGCATTACAGTTATTTTCCTGGTTAGGGATGCAGGTGGTTCTCTTCCTGCATCTCGAGGTGTAGATGTCTGTGATGGTGGGGAGGCTGACTCCAACAGACTTCTGTGCAGCCTTCACCACTCTCTGCAGAGCTTTTCTCTCTCAAGTTGTGCAGCTAGTTAGGATAATGAAACAAGTTTAATTTTTAGTTTTTAGATCGGTCTTAAAAATAGTCTGTTTTATCATTTATGTCAGCCACGAATAAAAGTCTGTGCTCCTGTTTCTTACCGTCTGTCATATTGGTGTTGTACTTGAAAAGCTTAATGTTTGAGATTGTACAAGTTTCAAAATCTGCTGAACTAAAATGTCTTGAGATTAGGAATGTTTCTTTGTTTCATCTGATTTGAGCTGTTTAAATTGCATAACTGTGCATTATCAATCAGTGTCTACCATTATTTAATGTTACTTTTGACAGAATGAAAGCAGTCATTGTTTTTGATTCACAGTCTTGTGGTGGAGTTTTAGGCTCTTCGATCTGTATCACAAATCACTAACAGGTGTTGGATCAGTTCAGCTGATAACAACAGATAAGACAATGTAGCTTATAAATTATAGTAAGTAAAAAATAAAAATAAAGATTTTAATTCATCCGGTACAGATGATTTGATTTCCACAAAGATTAGAGCTAAACTTCTGCAGTTAATCTGGACCTATACATATATGAACATATACTTAAAGGAGACCAAATATTGGTTTTATAAATTTTTATGGTATGTCTGTGGGCTATCCAGACCATGTTCTTTCAATTTAATACACAAAATAATTCTTAGATAATAAAATATCCCCT
>JBBPBX010030391.1:0-14710 GCA_038048925.1 Garcialebias charrua
TCTGCCCCCCTTTTGTTTGAGGAGGGGTCCTCAAAATCAGTAACAATGAAGTCCAAGTGACTGTCAGCGTGTTGTAGACTGTCACTACGTGGGCTCAGATGTCCTTGAACCAAGACTTCACTGAAAGCTTGGCTGTATGCCGAATTACCTGTCCCACAGGACAGTACAGCGTCATCGGTGTGGGACTCTTGGATCTCCACACCTTCATCTACCTGTGGTAGGAAGTGGTCAGGGAGTGCTGAAGGTGTCAGCTCGCAGAGGAGGTCCTCGTGATGGGCCAGAGTCTGGTCAAATTGTTGAGTCTCCTCTGTCTCACCTGTATATGAAGGTTCACTTACCGGGCTTGTGGTCTCGGTTGGGGAATCCCATGTGACCTCAGCGGTACCTGTTGTTAGACAGTCAGCGTCCTGACCTTGGGGAGGTACCACGAATGGCAGTGGACTGCTCACTGTGGCCCACATTGTCTGATTTCCATAATTTATAATCGCTTCAAAGCGATTTATAAAATCTTGGCCGACCACAAATGGGGCCCTGAGTGAGTCAAGTTCAGACACATATACCGGGTGGTATAGTGACATCTCGCCAATCTGCATGTGAACCATGGCTATTAGGGTTGTACTCGTCTTTGCGAGGCCTTGTTGCTCACCATGAGTGTCTCTCACAAAGGGTATTTGCCTGCCAACATCGTTAGCGGCGGTCCTTAGCTCCTCAAACAGTATGGCTGACATGATAGACACGTCTGAGCCGCTAACCAGGAGCGCTTCTTGCTCTAGGACCCCTTCCAATGTGAGTGGGAGGTAAGCTCTCTTAGCTATCCCCCTTTTTATAAAGTTACACAGAAACCGTTCAGGTTTTTCCACACGTTTCTGTGTACGTGTGACTCTGTCTGTGTAATCATCGTCGCTGTCAGCATCATGATGGCAGTCTGCCACATGACCTTCAGGATGCGGATTTTCAGCAATTTGTTTGCTGTCAGCATCTGGACTTTTAGTACGCTGATCATCAGCAATTTGTTTGCCGTCAGCATTCATGTCAGTGTTGACATTGTCGATGTCAACTGTGTGCACTGAGTTGTAGCAAAAGGCAGTGCTGCGCGTCGCTTCGTCAGGTTGAACAAGGTTGTTTGTGTTATCATCAAGGACAACGTCATACGTTGTGTCAGCGTGGTCAACCACTGTAACATTCAAATCATTTGACAAACAAACCACAACCTCAGTCACGTCCTCGCGCGGAGGCGCCGTTTCCATAATCTGGAGCATGTGTGACTCATTGCATGTCTCGAGCGGGGCAGGGGCAGGAGGGCCGCTTCTCGGGAGCACATGTCGGGACAGACCACTTTTCAAAGGGTCACGGTACCCAGACATCAACATCTCTCGAAGTTCACCCACAGTGAGATCCATGAGAGAACTCTTTTGGTTCGATCCGGACCATCTGGGTTCATCTGGAGGGCGAACACCTACCTTGTGTGGTTCTCTGCTCCTCTCAAGGTTTTCAACCTGAGGGGCAGGGGGTTCAGAACTCCTACAGCTCGTAGCACCATGCTGATGTATGTTATTATTATGTTGTATGTTATTATTATTATTAGTATGTTATTACTGCAATCCGCTTTTGACATCATCCAGTCAGATCTGTTCCGTCTCAAACTTGTCCTAAATGCTGATAAAACAAAAGGGATGTTTTTTTCAAATAGGAAGGCGGTTCCAGCAGATCCTCCTCTGATTTTTTCTTCAAATGGTGTCCCTATTGAGTTTGTTGATTCCTATAAATATCTGGGTATCCTGATCGATTCACATCTCTCTTTTAAACTCCACGTGGAAAACCTAGTGAAGAAATTGAAAGTTAAACTGGGTTTCTTTTTCAGAAACAGATCCTGTCTAACACTGAATGTTAGGAAACGCCTTGTATCCGTGACTTTCCTTCCCTCCATTGATTACGGTGACATTCTCTACATGAATGCTCCTACAAGCACCCTGCGGATGTTGGATGTGGTCTATCATGGTGCACTAAGATTCATAACTGGTTGTGATTATCGTACCCACCACTGCACCCTGTATTCACTGGTTAACTGGACATCATTAACCTCACGCAGACTCTTCCACTGGTACATTTTCATCTTTAAATCACTTCTTGGTCTGCTGCCCTCATACATCTCCTCCTACATGTCTTTGCGTGAGTGCAGCTACAGCGTGCGCTCTCAGGACATGATTACCTGCAGTGTTCCGTCAGTGAGGACTGAACTTGGAAAAAGGGCCTTCTCCTACTCTGCTCCTGCTTCATGGAATATCTTACAAAAAGATCTGAAGCTCTCGACCTTGACTTCTCTAAATGGTTTTCAGAATCTGTTGGAATCCTGGCAAAAACCAATGCAGATTTGTTCCTGTCTTTGATTTTATACGTCTACCTTATAATGTTTTGCTAGTTTTTTGATACTTTGTTAAAAAAAAAAAAAAAAAAATCTTTTGTTTTTTTCTCTCTTTTTGTTTTCTATTGTTTATTGTTTGTTTGTTTATTGTTTAATGAAATTCTATCACTGCTGTTCATTGTTCTTTAGTTTTAGCAGGTCGCTTTCGTAAATGAGCCCATGAGGTTCAAAAGATTTACCTGACTAAATAAAGGTTGAATGAATTATGAAAAACCTGTGACCTCTCGCACTTTGAAGGAGAGGGAACCTCTACTACTTCCTGCGAGTGGGATGTGACCTTTTGACCTGTACAACCCTCTGATGGTATCCTAGGTTGTATTTCGGCCTCAAAAACTGACGCAGCATATTGTCTTATCACTTCCATAGAATCTTTTTTGCAATCAACCTTGAAATGAACACATTTCATTTGAAAAGGCATAAGATTCATAATGAAAAGACGTTTAAACTCCATATTTTCCTCTAGTCCAGGAATAGTTTTGCCCCCGGAGTAGACCGAGATTAGCCTGTCGTAGAATGACAGGGGATTTTCCCACTTATCCTGACGGACGTTCCTAGCAGCTAAGTAATTAGCATACGATGAGGCAGATTCCCCCAAAATGCGGGGAGCACGGGCAGGAATCCCAAGGCCCCCATCCATCCATCTAGGATAGATAGGAGAGGAGCCCCCCTCAGGTGGTTCACCTGTTTGAACGTCCATCTGTGTACTGATTTTCTGCGAAAAACCAAGTAAAGTGGGTCTCATATCGCAGCCTGCAAATATGCACAGTGTATGAGCTGCTCAGAAAACATCCAAGATGTTAAATGAAATAAAAGTCAGTGATGTTTAGTAATTAGTCGACCTGTGACAAGGTCAAACAAAAACGGCTGTCGTTTTGAGATTTTTTGTGAAAAACCAAGACAAAAGAAGCCTCATGTGTGATATTTTAAACTTGCAGTTTAAAATAAAAATAAAAACAGACAGTTTGTTTTGCACAGAATCAATGATAAAAGTGTCAAATTTTATCAACAACAGACATGTCTGTATTAAATCTGTGTAACTGTCCTGCCATCAACATTTGATTATATGTGAAAATCAAATTAAAGTGTGCTGTGAGTACAATATTCTCAAAATGTTTCCCGTTTAAAACAGGAACATTTAAGATGTACACATTACAGGAAGACTGCGTCTTCTAATGTAACCAGCAGGGGTCACAGCGCTGGAAGTGAGTTTATCACAGCGACTGTAATTTCTCTATCTGACCGCTATAGAGGCGCTGTTATCACCAGTGAGCGCAGCCGTAGCTTTCAGCCCACACAGACATCCAACACGGATGAAAAGCATCAATCAGACAGATCTAAAGCGTAACGTGATAAGCTCTAGAACCCAGGCTCACAAAAACGAAATCATGTGAGCAAAATCGGTTGAACTGTGAAACCTTTTAAACTGCGTTTAAAAGAAATAAGGTCGGTCCTCATAAAACCGGCAAAATCGGTGTCACGTGACCTGGTCACATGGCGATCGGCAGTTTTTCAGAGCAACCGGCTCTGTCCACCCACTAAAATCTCAAAAACACCGCGATTAAACAGTCTTTTCAAAGACAGTAATGGACAAACAAGCACGGAAACTCGTCTGGGACAAGCAGCTGTGAAGTGAAAGTTGACGAGGAGCGGGGCTTCACCCACTGCGCATGCGTCAACACATACAGCGTAATCGACCAATCACAGCGAAGACAGAACTGTAGTTCTAAAACCCAAGTGTTCATGGGAAATTGTGTCTTCCAAACCTAACGCCACCCACTAGTGACGTGCCGTTCGAGCGGTGCGTTCACGGACCTGCGGTCTTTTGAACTCTAGCGAGGAACGGACTTTTTAACGTTCTAAAACAGTCATAAATACCGCAAAACACCGCGGTTAAGCCAGTCTTCGACGATATTACGTGCATAGAACTCAAACAACACAAATAAACTGTTAGAAATGTGTGCAAAAATGAATCTGACAACCAGAGTCTACAGAAACCAACGTTCTTGAACGCGACACACAATGGACCAATCACAGCGTTTTAAGCAGCCATCTTGTCGGTACCGTTTAGCATTAGCTCGGCTCAAAGTACTGGACTCTCTTCCACAAAATAAACGTATTTTTACACCGCAGAAAATACTGTCAATGAGCTGAAACACAACCAAGCTAACCCTCACGCCCCCAGGGGAGGCAGCACTCTAACTGTGTACAACAACGGACTTTACGTCAAACGGAACCGGAATACATCCGGTCCCAGCGGAGTGGGTTTTCCCGAACCTCGGCAAACAACACGTTGTAACAGATTAGGTAAAACGGAGCAGCAAATGTGTGAAACAGACCTTCAACAATAAATCGCAGATGTAATAGAATGAAACAGGATCGTGACTCGGCGGTCACAACAATGAAAGATGCATGCAGCCTCGTGACACGTAATGAAACGTCTCACAAACACAGACAAAACATTTATCACGCACCCGCTCCAAGCATACGTTCAAATGTGAATGAAAAAATAATTCTAACGGGAAAATAATCCAGACAATGCCTGACCTTGGCAACTCCCGGACACTCACCAGCCAAAACTATTCTTACAAGCCCAAAACCAGGATGTAAACTAATGCCAACAAACACCGTTAACAAAAATAAGCTACACCAAACAACTTAATAAACGTTCCAGGAACTCGGACGAGCCACCAATTGTAATTGAATAAATAATAATGCTTGTAAGGTATTTAAACACTTACTGAGCCACCATTATTGGATGCGCAGTTTAGCAGACTTTAATCTTGCACAAACTGCCACCAAAGTGCGAGTTCTTCCTTTTTCCGATACTAAATTGTTTTTACTGTGATTAATCAGAAATGTAATTTCACGCTTAGACTTCAATTTATGTTGGTCTACCAAAAAAATAGACCTTTTATTGAAACTATCACAAGAATTACATTAAACATTTGTATCGATATTAGCTCTGATTTAATAACTACGTTGACAAGAATTCAAATTAAAACAAACAGACAATTAAAACTTAACTGTTGGTACATTTACTTGACAGATTAAATACTTATGAAAAATAAGAAATAGGAGGAAGAAGATGAAAGCTAAGTTAACTGAAATTAATTATTTGAAACAACCAGAGTAGCACCTTCCCATACGGTTCAGCTGGGCTTCCCACACGTTCAGGACACAATCAACGCCTCGTTACCTGTTGACGATACGTCTTGGAGATAAGAGTTGAAGTTTGTGGACATTAAAGGACTGTGTTGTCCCGTTCACGTCCAGATGACCTCCGCGCGTGTGAGCTGATTCAGACGAGTGAGAAGAACCGCTTCTCCCGGCAGGAACAGAGCCAGCTACTGGCTGAGCTTTCAAAGTAAAACTTCAGAAAACAAATTCTTCCAGAAGATGAGTGAGTGAATTACAGTAAGCTTTACTGTAACTCCAGCTGAGACGTGGGTCGTTGACATATGACCGGGCCGACTCCAGCTTTCCCCAGAGGAGAGAGCAGGTTGACAGTTCGTACTCCTCGAAACACTAACTTCCAAATAGGAAGTGCCCATTATATGGGGGAGGTGGGGTCTCCCCACCTCCTCAACGGCTACAGGCTGGTTAACAAAATAAAAGATGGAAGTATGATCCCATAGGCAGAAAAGACTCTTGACGGACAGCAGGAAAACTGTTTACATAAACAGCCAGGTGGCCTGCTTGTGAGCACAGAAAAATGTTATGGCTAACTTCATAGACAACACAAGAGAAGGGAGAGAACAGCTCTTACCCTGACTTCTGCCTTAGCGACAGAGTCTGCTTATTTTGCAGAAATAAAACCAGCAGAAGGTCATAGCTCATGAAAGTAACAGATCATCATTAATAATGACAAAAATATACTGTAGATCAATTCTGAATTAACACACATTAAAGAGAAAGTTCAATCTGATTAATTAGTGTCCATTAATTCATAATAATTGTAAAAATATATAAGTGTCCATCTGTCTCCTTGAGGGCTTCAAGAAGGTGTAACCCTTAGAGTTTCAGAGAGATGTGGAGAGGTGTACTTGAAGGTCAAGACAAAGGCCTTGGGGAGGTACCACGAATGGCAGTGGACTGCTCACTGTGGCCCACATTGTCTGATTTCCATAATTTATAATCGCTTCAAAGCGATTTATAAAATCTTGGCCGACCACAAATGGGGCCCTGAGTGAGTCAAGTTCAGACACATATACCGGGTGGTATAGTGACATCTCGCCAATCTGCATGTGAACCATGGCTATTAGGGTTGTACTCGTCTTTGCGAGGCCTTGTTGCTCACCATGAGTGTCTCTCACAAAGGGTATTTGCCTGCCAACATCGTTAGCGGCGGTCCTTAGCTCCTCAAACAGTATGGCTGACATGATAGACACGTCTGAGCCGCTAACCAGGAGCGCTTCTTGCTCTAGGACCCCTTCCAATGTGAGTGGGAGGTAAGCTCTCTTAGCTATCCCCCTTTTTATAAAGTTACACAGAAACCGTTCAGGTTTTTCCACACGTTTCTGTGTACGTGTGACTCTGTCTGTGTAATCATCGTCGCTGTCAGCATCATGATGGCAGTCTGCCACATGACCTTCAGGATGCGGATTTTCAGCAATTTGTTTGCTGTCAGCATCTGGACTTTTAGTACGCTGATCATCAGCAATTTGTTTGCCGTCAGCATTCATGTCAGTGTTGACATTGTCGATGTCAACTGTGTGCACTGAGTTGTAGCAAAAGGCAGTGCTGCGCGTCGCTTCGTCAGGTTGAACAACGTTGTTTGTGTTATCATCAAGGACAACGTCACACGTTGTGTCAGCTTGGTCAACCACTGTAACATTCAAATCATTTGACAAACAAACCACAACCTCAGTCACGTCCTCGCGCGGAGGCGCCGTTTCCATAATCTGGAGCATGTGTGACTCATTGCATGTCTCGAGCGGGGCAGGGGCAGGAGGGCCGCTTCTCGGGAGCACATGTCGGGACAGACCACTTTTCAAAGGGTCACGGTACCCAGACATCAACATCTCTCGAAGTTCACCCACAGTGAGATCCATGAGAGAACTCTTTTGGTTCGATCCGGACCATCTGGGTTCATCTGGAGGGCGAACACCTACCTTGTGTGGTTCTCTGCTCCTCTCAAGGTTTTCAACCTGAGGGGCAGGGGGTTCAGAACTCCTACAGCTCGTAGCACCATGCTGATGTATGTTATTATGAAAAACCTGTGACCTCTCGCACTTTGAAGGAGAGGGAACCTCTACTACTTCCTGCGAGTGGGATGTGACCTTTTGACCTGTACAACCCTCTGATGGTATCCTAGGTTGTATTTCGGCCTCAAAAACTGACGTAGCATATTGTCTTATCACTTCCATAGAATCTTTTTTGCAATCAACCTTGAAATGAACACATTTCATTTGAAAAGGCATAAGATTCATAATGAAAAGACGTTTAAACTCCATATTTTCCTCTAGTCCAGGAATAGTTTTGCCCCCGGAGTAGACCGAGATTAGCCTGTCGTAGAATGACAGGGGATTTTCCCACTTATCCTGATGGACGTTCCTAGCAGCTAAGTAATTAGCATACGATGAGGCAGATTCCCCCAAAATGCGGGGAGCACGGGCAGGAATCCCAAGGCCCCCATCCATCCATCTAGGATAGATAGGAGAGGAGCCCCCCTCAGGTGGTTCACCTGTTTGAACGTCCATCTTTGTACAGATGTTCTGTGAAAAATCAAATAAAGTGGGTCTCATATCGCAGCTTGCAAATATGCAAAGTGTATGAGCTGCTCAGAAAACATCCAAGATGTTAAATGAAATAAAAATCAGTGATGTCTAGTAATTTGTCGACCTGTGACAAGGTCAAACAAAAACGGCTGTCGTTGTGAGATTTTTGTGAAAATCAAAACAAAAGAACGCCTCATGTGTGTTATTTTAAACTCGCAGTTCAAAACAAACAGGGACAGAGAGCTAGTTATGCACAGAATTGATGATAAAAGTGTCAGATTTTATCAAAAACAGACATGTCTGTATTAAATCTGTGTAACTGTTCTGCCATCAACATTTGATTATATGTGAAAATCAAATTAAAGTGTGCTGTGAGTACAATATTCTCAAAATGTTTCCCGTTTAAAACAGGAACAGTTACCATGTACACATTACAGGAAGACTGCGTCTTCTAATGTAACCAGCAGGGGTCACAGCGCTGGAAGTGAGTTTATCACAGCGACTGTAATTTCTCTATCTGACCGCTATAGAGGCGCTGTTATCACCAGTGAGCGCAGCCGTAGCTTTCAGCCCACACAGACATCCAACACGGATGAAAAGCATCAATCAGACAGATCTAAAGCGTAACGTGATAAGCTCTAGAACCCAGGCTCACAAAACGAAATCATGTGAGCAAAATCGGTTGACTGTGAAACCCTTTAAACTGCGTTTAAAAGAAATAAGGTCGGTCCTCATAAAACCGGCAAAATCGGTGTCACGTGACCTGGTCACATGGCGATCGGCAGTTTTTCAGAGCAACCGGCTCTGTCCCCCCACTAAAATCTCAAAAACACCGCGATTAAACAGTCTTTTCAAAGACAGTAATGGACAAACAAACACGGAAACTCGTCTGAGACAAGCAGCAAGTGAAATTTGACGAGGAGCGGGGCTTCACCCACTGCGCATGCGTCAAAACATACAGCGTAATCGACCAATCACAGCGAAGACAGAACTGTAGTTCTAAAACCCAAGTGTTCATGGGAAATTGTGTCTTCCAAACCTAACGCCGCCCACAAGCGACGTGCCGTTCGAGCGGTGCGTTCACGGACCTGCGGTCTTTTGAACTCCAGCGAGGAACGGACTTTTTAACGTTCTAAAACAGTCATAAATATCGCAAAACACCGCGGTTAAGCCAGTCTTCGACGATATTACGTGCATAGAACTCAAACAACACAAATAACCTGTTAGAAATGTGTGCAAAAATGAATCTGACAACCAGAGTCTACAGAAACCAACGTTCTTTGAACACAACACACAATGGACCAATCACAGCGTTTTAAGCAGCCATCTTGTCTCTCGGTACCGATTAGCTTATAGCTCGACCCAAGGTTCTGGACTCTCTTCCACAAAATAAACGTATTTTTACACCGCAGAAAATACTGTCAATGAGCTGAAACACAACCAAGCTAACCCTCACGCCCCCAGGGGAGGCAGCACTCTTACTGTGTACAACAACGGACTTTACGTCAAACGGAACCGGACTACATCCGGTCCAAGCGAGTGGGTTTTCCCGAACCTCGGCAAACACGTTGTAACAGATTAGGTAAAAGGGAGCAGCATGTGTGACACAGCTTCAACAGAAAATCGCAGATGTAATAGAATGAAACAGGATCGTGACACGGCGGTCACCACAATGAAAAATGCATGCAGCCTAGCGACACGTAATGAAACGTCTCACAAGCACAGACAAAACACTTATCACGCACCCGCTCCAAGCATACGTTCAAATGTGAATGAAAAGATAATTCTAACGGGAAAACAATCCAGACAATGCGAATAGCAACTCCCGGACACTCACCAGCCAAAACTATTCTTACAAGCCCAAAACCAGGATGTAAACTAATGCCAACAAACACCGTCAACAAAAATAAGCTACAAAAACAACTTATCAATTTAATCTTTCAGAAGACCGTCACGAGCCACCAATAATACAGCCTAAACCGATTAGTTTATTTACTAACCTGTGTTTGGACGACCTTATTTTCCCATGAAGTCTGTGAGTTTGCGAGATCTTTGTCGTTTGCGGAGTCACTGAGCGCCTGAAAAGGTTTGATTTGATTTCGATGTACCCATTTAACAATTGGCCGTTTGCGACCTTTGCTGATTCTGATTCCGTAGACAACTGATGACACTTTGTCTGTTATCAAATGAGGTCCCGTCCACCTGGGCATTAGTTTGCGGGCGAGAGTACCGGTCCCGGACCCTCCTTTCCCGGCTGTGGGGGCGAAAGTATAGTACAAGACTCTGTCTCCCACTTGGAGTTCATCATGGGAAGCCTTCTGGTCATAGTACGCTTTGCGTCCCTCAGCAGACCTTTCCAGGTTTTGCTGGGCAAAAGCAAAAGTGTCTCGGAGGTGTACATTCAAGTCTTTCATGTATTGTTGAGTGGTGTAGGCCGTCGCCATGGTGGCGTCACCTGGTTGGTACAACAGGTGTAGAGGGAGAGTCATTTGTCGACCAGTCATCATCTCGAAGGGAGAGACGCCGGTTGATGTGTGTGGAGTGGCCCTAATGGCCATCAGGACTAAAGGGAGTTTCACGTCCCAGTCCTTGTGGTTTGCGGCTACGTATTTCTTCAAAATACTCACCACCGTTCTGTTTGCTCTCTCTACTTGTCCTGAAGATTGTGGGTGGTAGCCAATATGGAAATCAGCTTTGACGCCAAGCGTCTTCCACAGTTCTTTCATCACTTCACCTGTGAAGTGTGTACCTTGGTCTGAGTTCACCCTAAGGGGAAGTCCAAACCTGGAGAATACATGATTCACTAGCAAAATAGCAGTAGTTTGTGCTGTGTCATTAGGAGCTGGTAGGCATTCTACCCATTTGGTAAATGCACAGGTTACCGTGAGGAAATATTTGTTACCTCTAGAGCTCTTAGTGAGTGGCCCCACCCAGTCAAACTGGATGTCAGACCATGGAAATGAAATGCCTCTGCTTTGCAGTGGTGCTCTGTGGAGTGGTCTGGTAGGCTGAAACTGGGCGCAAATCAAGCACCCGTCAATGTAGTCCTTGACATCCTTTTTCATACCAGGCCAGTAGGCAATTTGTTTCAATGCCGTCAGCGTGGCTTTCTCTCCTTTGTGTCCTGCGGACGGGAGATCATGGGCATGAACTAACATCACCCCCCTGTGGCCATGGGGAACCACGAACACTGGTGAGGATGCTGGTCCATGGGCAAAAGTTAGGATGCCTTTGATCAGTTTCAGCTGCGAGCGCAGATGATAGAGCACCCTGAGGTCAGGATCAGAATCCAGCTCGTCTTTGGACAGAGTATTATTGTCAGGGTCAGCCAGATACAGCAACATGGACTTGATAGCAGGGTCCAACTTCTGCAGCCGGACGATGTCTGTGTCAGTCAGTGCAGGTCGTACCGAGACTGCGTTGTCGGCAGGTTTGGCTGCGGCCTGCGCACGTGTGACCGCCATAACCTCGACAGGAGGATGTATTGGCAAAGTCTTGACCAACCAGGAGGGGTCAAAGGACCACAGCTGACCTTTGTCGGCACCTTCTTTGGCCAGAGAATCCGCAATGTCATTATAGTACTTGTCATCGCCCGGGACTCTTGAATGTCCTGGAACTTTTTTCCAGTACACCTGCATGTCGTGTAACGTCACCAAGTGATCACACGCCATGAAGAGCTCTTTGTGTTTGACCGCCTTCCTGTCGCTTGTGAGAAAACCGTTACGTTTCCACACAGCGAGATGACAGGCGAAGCTCAACCGAGCATAGTTCGAGTCAGTACAGATGACTAGTGTCTTGATGGAATGTTCCACAGCCAACTGGAGAGCTATTAGGACGCCCGCAATCTCAGCGTACTGAGAAGTCTGAGGGCCTAAGCTGTAACTGAAAGTGCTTGGCTGAAGGTCACGGAGGAGCACCCCTCCAACACCTGCCCTGCAGATGTTGTCGTTGCGGAATGCAGATCCATCCACGTACAATGTTGTCATACCCTTACAGATATTATCATCAAAGAAGTGGTGATTTGGATCCTCCGTCACCAAGGGCCTTTCCCTAGCAGGCGGCTGGGTGGCAGGCACATCGTTTGTGCATTCCTGGCAGATAGCCAAGTCAGTGCCCAAATGTGACTTCTTATTTTGACCATAGCGGATGTCTAGGTCAAAACTCTGAAGCGCCATGAGCCACGTTGCAACACGTGAGTTGGTAACCACGCCATCTCTGATGCGTTGGCTGTTCAGGAAAGTCACCGGCTGGTGGTGTGTTTCAACAATGATCTTCTGTCCCCCAATGTAGCTGGAGAAATGTCTTACTGCCCACACCGTGGTCAGTAAAGCTTTCTCACAGTCCGAGAATTTCAACTCGGGGCCTGCCATAGTCTTGCTGGCGTAGGCCACTACACGCTTGTCCCTGTCGTGTATTTGGTACAGACCTGCACTCATGCAATGAGCTGAAAAGCCCACTTCCAAGTGAAACTCCTTGTTATAGTCTGGATAGACCAGACATGGGGCTGACCTGATCCTGTCTATAAGAGCGTCCATCGCCTGCTGCTGTTTGTCAGTCCAGACAAACGGAACGTCTTTCTTCAGGAGAATAGTCAGCGGCTTAGCCAGGTCTGCATAGTTCTCTATGAATTGGTTCGAGTAATTACACACGCCAAGAAAACTTTGCAGTTCTTTGAGATTGGTTGGGACCTTGAGATTGTCAAGGCCTTGGGTACGAGTCAGTTGTGGTTGTACGCCGTCCGGACCTACAAGCAGGCCAACGTAGTCCACTTTGGATCTGCACCACTGGCATTTTGACAATGAAATCTTAGCACCAGCAGTTGTCAGTTGACCCAGAACGTGGTCGATCTCAGCCAAATGTGAACCCAGTGTCGGCTGCCTCAAAAGGACATCGTCCACGTAAATCAATGTCCCACGCTTGTGGGCGTCTGGACATGCTTTGTTCAAAAAGATGTTGAACTCTGCAGGCGAGTTAGCGTAGCCAAATGGACACCTGTTAAAGGTGTATTGACGACCACCAAAAGTGAAAGCAAGTTTGTACTGGTCCTCGTCACGCACGGGGATGGTCCAAAAACCAGAGGCGATGTCGAGGGTGGAAAAGTACTTACCATTGGTGACCTTGGGCAGTTCCTGTTGGAGCTGGGTCATGGGCCACCTGGATAAGGGAACTTGTTTGTTCAGCTTTCTGTAGTCAATGGTGAGTCTCCATTTACCATTTGGTTTTAACACCGGCCATATAGGCGCAGAGTAAGTGCTGTTACAGTATCTGATGATACCTTTTCCCAACAAGTCATCAATGATATCTCTGATAGGTTCATGAGCTGCCAGAGGAATCTTGTATTGTCTGACGAACGCAGGTGGAACGTCAAGTGGGGTTGGGATGCTTACTTTGTGGATCGTGGTCAATCCACAATCCATAGAGTCAGTCGAGAATGATTTCTCGTATTTTAAGAGAACTTTGCGAAGCTTGTCCCTTTCGTCATCAGTTTTCAGGGCGTCAGCCTGAGCTATCACCTGTTCAATCTGTGAAGCAACCGAGGTGGGCTCTTGTTCACCGGGAAGCTCCATGGAGACCCTTTCAGTGTCGTAAAACCCGTCTACAGGTAGGGCACTATAAGTTTGAAGGCCAAGACTTTTTCCACCGTTGAAACCGAACCTAATGACTGGGTCATGGCCGGACTCACTCGGGGAGAAGAGGGTTATGGCCTTTGTTGGTTTCGTGAACAAGACTCGCCCCGCGTGATGACGTGGAAACAAGTTTTCTGGGAGGCCTCCCAGAAATGGAACGCTAAGTTCAAAATCATGGAAATCAGTAGAGATCAACCATCCTATCCGCATGTTTCGTGGGATCAGTACCTCGTCTGTGCCTGTGTTACACACAGCAACGGACGTGGTTCTACAGTCGAGGTGCAGGCTGTAGCTCAGAGGTCATTATTAGAAGTGGGATGATGCAAATGTCTGTCAAATGAATTACACTTTAAATGTAAAGATAGCCTGAATATCATTTGTTTTACCGTTTACTTTTCCTGGCTGCACTTCTTGCTATCGAGTTATATTGTTTTTTTTCCTCATTAGTGACACCTACAGTTCAAGAGGAGAACTGCAGCAGCACCAGTGTAAACAGCAACAAACTGAAAATGTGCTTAAAGCAACATGAATAAATGAATATTCAGTCCTTCGTAATGTAGAAATAAGAATTTGCTGCTAGCTGCTGAGTTACTAAAATACTATTTAACACATCTGCTGCTGGCAAGGGGATTAATTTTGATCTGAGCTTTATTTTTTTGTGAAATATTTATTGTTTGTGAGTCAGGTTTTATTCCTGTTCTGGTAGTACAATATTAGTCTTCATAACTGCCGAAGGACTACGTACTTCATTTGTTCATTGAACAGTAGTCCTTCGCTACTTTGCAGCTCGCGTATCACGGACTCGCTCCATCACGGCTTTTCAAAACAAGATTGGACATGACACGCAATTATCTGGTTGATGGATGAGCCGCACGATCTGCATGGCATTTTTATTTAAAATATATATTTTTTTAAAATTATTAAGCACCTGCTGCACCTGTGTG
>JBBPBX010030391.1:22791-35217 GCA_038048925.1 Garcialebias charrua
GTTGCCTTTCAGTCAAGTTCTCTCGGTGCAGTATACTTGCTATGGGAATTGAGCCCCCGTACGATTACCTGACGGAATACATTCACGCCTTTACGGCTAGGGCGTCAGCGTCGCGCCAGAGGCCCCGCCCTCTGGGTATTTAAGCGGCTGACGCCCATCCATCTGTCTCTTTTTTGCCCTTCACCTCACTTAACACCTGAAATTCATGGGAAACACAATTCCCATGAATTCTCCGTGGACTCTGTTGTCGCATCCCTGATTGAGGTGAGCTTGCTCCCTACACTGAGCATACAGAGAAATTTTCCTGCGTACTGCTAAGCTGGCCAAAGCTAGTCCAGCGTTTTTCTACTTACCTCAAAGTTTTCTTCTCTTTCCACAGCTGCTTTGCTCGACGGCGCTAACTGTATCACAACCCCCTGCTAACCATTAGCGGGCTAACCAGCGAAAGCAAGACGACAAAGAAGACGGCATCGAACAAAAGGAAACTAGGAACAACTTTGCCGCTTCTCGTCTCCGGACATGGCTCCTGAGAAGTGAAAACGGAGGACAAAGAAAAAGAAAACCAACAGGATGACGAGCCCTCACTCACGTCCAATCCCCAGCGGATGTGGCTACTCCCTCTCGGCGACGGACACCCACGAGGCCTGTCCTGTCTGCCTAGGGATTCTGCATGCGAGAAAAGCGTTGGAATTCCCCGACTCCTGCTCCCACTGCCGTCGAATGTCGGCGGTAGTGAGGAAACATCGCGCGGACGCGTTGGCTAAATCCATGGCTAAGACCGCAGCGCTGAAGGTCGCACGTCGTACAAAACTACTCGCTCCCGAACCGGAGCTCAAGAATGTGGACCTGGAATGCAGCGGTCGAGTCGGAGAGGACAATGTGGCGGACTCCTCAGTTGCCGTCGAGGACTCGACGCCCGAAATATCCGACCAAGACGCCGAATACGGTTACAGAGGAGAAAGTGTGGATTCCTCCCAGAACCTGGCGCAAATCCTACCGGAACCGGACTTGTCGGTCCCTGCTCTGTTCGACCTGTGCCATAGGGCGGCGGATGCCCTGCAGGTCGCGTGGCCAGACCCCACGTCTCGCCAACAGGCTACGAGGCTGACGGGAAACTACCTCTATGCGAAACAGCTGATAACGTCTCAAAAATGCCAATTTTTCCGGACTTCCTCATGGAGCTCAAATGCTCCTGGACGGAACCCGGAGCTCCCATCACGTTGCCACTATCCCGACTCCTTGATGTCACGGGAATGGAAACAGTGGGCCTCGCCAGTGCACCCCTGATAGAGGAGACTCTGGTAGCTCACCTGGCCCCCGCAGCCACGGGAACGAAACCAGCGCTTCCTAGCAGGGCCTGCCACGCTTCGGAGAAACAACTTGAGAAGTGCTACAGGGCTCAGGGCCTCGCGGCTCGCGCAATGAATGCATCAACCATGGTGCAGGCGTACCTGGCAGAAAAACTGCAGGATATCCAGGTAACAAAAAATGAGCAGGCCGCAACGGAGGCCATGGAGGAGGCCCGCCGTGCCTCTGACCTCGTGCTCCGCATGATGGGGACAATAGCCATTTCCCAAGGCAAAGCAATGGCGGAAATAGTTGTCGCCCAGCGCCATCTTTGGCTAACATTGTCGGACCTCCCGGAAAACCAGAGGTCCACTTTCCTCCAGCACCCGATCGAGTCGACGGGACTCTTTGGGGGAGCCCTGGAACGCGTCCAGGCCAGGCTGGAACAAAGACGCAAACAGGCGGAAGCCCTCTGCGAAGGGTTGCCGAGGAAAAGCTTTGCACCCCCAAAGGAAGACATACGTGGCCTCCCACGGAAAAGACCTGCTGGTGACAGTGAAACTTTCCAGTACCGGCCGAGGGCCTCTTCAGTGACACCATGCGGAACTCAGATTCGGGCCTGATGAAGCAGGACGAACTGATAATTTTACAGGTTTGCCTGTCCACGCGGTACGGGAACCTAATATTTTGATCCCAGTCTCTACTTGTAAAATACTACGAGGAGCTGGTGACATGTGTACGTGCACCAAACATGAATGGGTCATGACAACGATATGTCATGGGCTCAAGTTGCAGTTCACAAAAAGACTTCCCCACTTCACAGGTGTGCTGCAATCTAAGATTAACCCTACACGTGCACACGTGCACACGTGCTGAGGGAGGAAGTTTTGACGATGCTGAAGTAAACATGAGGGAGCCACCATATTGTGTTTTTAAACACATACGGTGCCACCCAGATGTAAAGGATTTTAGCAGGGGTCAGTATTAAGCTGACCTCTTTATCCTTAATTAATTTACTTATTCAGATTGAATAGTAATTTCACGGATTCTTTTCTTTTTCAGTTTACCCAATATTTCTGTGATCTTTATGATGGATAAATAAATAAAGCCATTAAGTGACAGAGACGTTAACTTAGTTTGATATGTCAAAGACACTACCATTTATTTAAAATAAATCAACTAAATTAACACCATTACACTTGATTGACATGATTTCACTTTCTTTCAATTTAACACGTCAGCACAGTTAAATTACAACACAACAGACATAAATACTGGATGTTAACATATTTAGTCTGAGGGCTCTTTAGCTTAAATATAGTTTCCAGCTTAGAAATGGAGATAAGGAAAGATTTAAGAAGAATTGGGAGGTTAAGAGAGGAAGTTTATCTTGCATTTATAAAACCAGATGACACTCTTCCATACGCGTCCAGCTAAGATATCATCACACCTCCAGTAAGCAAACAGCTGCTCCTTTACCTTAAGACGTCCGCCTCGGTTCTGGTAAAGAGCTGTGATCAGCCTTGGACTGACGAGTCGTCGGTCCCGCAAGTCCAAGCTGGACTCCACACGTGTTTACCTTGTCAGTGTCGGTGATACTTGCTTTCGTCGGCAGAAGCCGTGGCAGTCGTGGTTTTTTGGCTCAAGATAACTTATTCCAGAAAGGGATTTAATTCAAAGTTCTGAGCTTGTACGCTCGGTTCAAGTGGACTCATAACAAACATGTTATCAGCCTTTACTGAAGACGAAGGTCGTTAGCTCTTGACCAAACGTACCCCAGCTTGAAGAGAAAGTTCACATCTCTCTTCCTCTCAGGAACTAACAGGAACTAACTCGTTCCTTCAAAACTCTTGCAGACTCTTTGTAGAAGATCTGAGATGAGAGGAGTTGTCATTTTTCGATTGGTCCAACAGAACCAGTCGAGGAGTTCACTTGTTGTTATCAAGATTCAAGGTGAAATCAGAGCAGAGAGAAATTGTTTAGGAAAGACAGAGCGTGCTGGAGCCATTCTCATAAAAACAACAGATTAACTGTCTTCTGCCTTTCTAAACAAAACGGCCGGGCCTCTGTGACCCGAGACTTCAACTTTAACACAGCAGGAGTGACACAGTAATACTCCATATTAAAAGAATAACAGCATATAACATATATCATGAAAATGACAAAAGTTATTCTTTTGATCACATCAGCCTAAAATCAAAGATAGAAATAGTCTCTTTTGGTGACTATGTTCTCAGATTACAACTAATGGAATAATTTGTAGTAAATGTCTTGCTTTACTGAGAGGTCAGTAAAGGTCATCTCTGGAACAGTTCAAAAATACACAGGTGTATCAAAGTGGACACGGTCATGCCCACTACAATGCTACAAAAGAGAGTGATTAGTTTGGTCTCAGGACGCAAACTACGCTCTGGCCACTACAGCAAGTACTTCCTGGTGCCCAAAAAGGATCATTCCCTGAGACTGATTCTGGATCTCAGGACTCTCAACAAAAGAATTAAAACCTTTAAGTTCAAGATGCTTACACTGCGGCAAGTTCTCCAGTCTGTGAGACCAGGAGACTACGCATGTACAATGGATTTAAAAGATGCCTATTTCCATATAGGCGTGTGGAGGAAACACAGAAAGTTCCTCCGCTTTGCGTTTGAAGGGAACGCTTATGAATTCAAAGCCTTACCCTTCGGTGTAAAGACTGCTCCTTGTACATTTACTAAATGTTTGGATGCAGCCCTGACTCCCCTTAGGAATCAAGGACTCAGGGTCATGAATTACTTGGATGACCTGCTGATTCTGGCTAGAAGCAGAATAGAGGCTCAATCACACTCTTATAGGGTGATCTCTCACCTGGAGTCTCTCCGTTTTGTCATAAACCTACAAAAAAGTGATCTAACTCTATCACGGGTTACCGTATTTCTTCAGAGCATGGCTCTCGAAGGAAAGAGTTTCCTCCATTCGCCGTTGCCTGGAAAGATTTAAACTGGACCAACAGGTCCCTGTGAAAACGTGCCAACGCCTTTTACACCTCTTGGCAGCAACCATTCCCTGTGTGCCACATGCATTGCTGAAAATGTGGGCCATACAAGTATGGCTAAACCGACAGACACAACCTGCCCTGACTAATCAAGCAGGAAAGGTTAGGATAGATTCAGAGTGCCTGAAGGCCCTGGAAACTTGGAGAGATTTTTCCGTTTTCACGGAAGGGGTCTCACTGGGAAGGGTGTCATCTCATGTAGTAATCACGACAAATGCCTCAAAAACAGGATGGGGGCGATCTGCAGAAATCAGAACGCCCGCGGCCTTTGGAATGAACGGGAAGCGAGATTACATATCAACTTCCTGGAGTTGCTGGCCGTATTCCTGTCATTAAAATACTTCTTCAGTAAAGGTCTGATTGCTGGACAGCACATCCTGGTGAAATCAGATAACAGGACCACAGTGTCCTTCATCAACAGAGAGGGAGGGACAAGGTCTCGGGCCCTCCTCGGACTGACGCAGAGGATGCTCACGTGGTGTGCTCCAAGAATCTTGTCACTTAGGGCGACTCATGTCCCTGGTGATCTAAATTATGGAGCAGATGCCCTCTCAAGAGGACCTCTCTTGGCGCAAGAATGGAGCCTGAACCCACGGATTGTGGAACAGGTCTGGTCATGATTTGGGAGAGCTTCTGTGGACTTGTTCGCTTGCAGGGCTAGCTCACATTGTGACCTCTACTTCTCCTTGAGGGAAGCAGATGTACCATTGGGAATGGATGCTCTGGCACATGATTGGCCAGCAGGGGTGCACTACTATGTCTTTCCACCTGTCCCTCTGATCGGGGCGACACTGGAACATGTACATCAGGGAGCCCTCTCCCTGATCCTCATAGCCCCCAGATGGCCACAGAAACCGTGGTTCCCGGAGTTGATTTCAATGTTATCAGGGATACCATGGCAATTGCCTCCTCACAGGGACCTGCTGACTCAGGCACGTGGGCAGCTTCTACACCCACGTCCGGGGTTGTGGCAACTTTCAGCCTGGCGTTTGAAGGGAACTGGCTGAGAGCCTAAGGCTTTGATTGCTTTATCCCAAAACAAACAGTAACAACATACACAAGGGTACCCCTTGGTGTTTATGTTTTGCCTAGGAGATGTTTAATGGATGGGTTTTCCCTCTCCCTAACTGATCTTCAACATCAGGACTGGCCCCACTTGTCAGTCGTGCCCTATAAAAATAAAAATAAAGTTTTCACCCTAAGGACTTGGGAGGTTACCCTTTGCTTGACCTGGGTTTTCTACCTCCACATTTGTCACCCAATTACTTGTGACGTAATGGGTTCCTTGCTCCTCCTGTTTCTTAGGTTGCTCCAGAGAGAAAAAGGAGATGATAAGTACTCACACTAGTGGAGCACGCTTAGGCTGTCTCGAGCTGGTGTTGTTTATTTATATGCCCAGTTGAAACATCAAATTGATGTTCTTTACATTTGGCATTTTTTCCTCTCAGCCTGTGCTCTCTACATACCTTGTAGAAAGCATCTGGGAGATGCTTGTCTTTTTAAGGTGGATGTTCTCACATGCATTTTACTGAGCATTTCAAGGGCGTGAATGAATTACATTCCCATAGCAAGTATGTTGCACCGAGAGAACTTGACTGAAAGGGAACTGAAAGTTATGCACCATAACTCATGTTCCCTGAAGGAAGAGAACGAGGTGCAACATATCTGGCCCTTTTCAATGCTGAAAGCTCGGTGAAGTGCAATTTTGGAGAAAGATGGATGGGCGTCAGCCGCTTAAATACCCAGAGGGCGGGGCCTCTGGCGCAACGCCCTAGCCGTAAAGGCGTGAATGTAATCCTTCAGGTAATCACGCGGGGGTGCAATTCCCATAGCAAGTATGTTGCACCTCGTTCCCTTCCTTCAGGGAACATGAGTTATGGTGCATAACTTTCAGTTTTTTTTAACCATATTATACTAACATTTGCTATATTTTCCAAACTTAACCTAATATGAAATATAAAAACTTTGCAGTGTTAACCATATTGATTCATATTTGGTAAATCTTTAACATGATTTCAAAACCTGTGCAAGTTTGCACAAAAACTCTTCAGAACTGTAATAATTTATAAACCATAAATTGTATCAATTAGAACTTGCTCCAGGCGAGGTGTCTCATCTAGTCTCCTCAACCTGTTAAAAAAGACAATTACATTAAGTTTGTTGTACAACTTGTCTATATAATTTTTGTATAATATGAGAAAAAAATTGTTATGTTTGAGTTGCAGCTTGTAGCATTAATCAGAGCTTCTCCCACCTTATTTTTGTTTCATGGTGGAGTTGTGGTGCAACTTTATCACTACAAAGCTATGTAAAGAAATAACATACATTGGGTCCAGCGTATTAAAAATAAACCTAAACCCCTCGCCTTCCACTGATCCGTTTGGTCATAAATCCTTTGTGATACAGCAGGAGATGGAGTGGGAAATCTTTACAGCCCTGCTTGGGGAATCAGCTGGAAGTTTGTTGCAGCTGGTCTGCTGCCTTCACTTTACATCTGCCTTGTAATTTATCCATAACGGTTTCTGACTAAAACAAAAGCACACAGATGAGATGTCATTGTGTGGTCATACTGGTGGTTAATGTTTGTATGAAGTATCTAAGGATTGTCTTAAGAGTCAGTTTACAACATTCAATTTACTCTTGGGACAATTGGATTGCCACACCAATTGATGCTAAGTTCCCATTTATCAAACTCTAATTTCACAGCAAACATTAAAGTGAAACTAAACCCAAATTTAAGTTTTTTTAGCTGATAAACTCCCTAGAATGTGTTTAAAATGTTTCTGAGCACTAGTTCTGTGTTAATTTTCATGTATTTGTGCGTATTAGTTAAAATCGGCAATATTTGGTCTAAAAACGTGTTCACTGTAGCCCTATGGGTTGAACAGAGGTTATTGCACGTTAATTTTACTATTCGTTCAAATGCTCAGTTGTGACATGTCTGCTCCGTTGTGACGTCACATCGTCTCCTGCCTGAATATAAAACTGTAGCCACGCCCCCGAGAAGGTCACTCCCCCCTGCAGAGCTCAGGGCGGAGCGGAGTTGGATCAGAGATTAGCATCATAGCATTAGCATAGAAGAGCTACGATGTTCCATAAAAGCTCTTCAAACTGATGTTCATTGTCCACCCACCCTTACACCATCAGGTTACAATCCGTTTGGAGGTGAGTCCCATTTTACATCTTTCCATTCCATAATTTATTTTTGGAGTATATGACGTGTTTCTTCATGTGCTGTTTATTGCGGCCTGCAGCCTTGCTTCGGTGTGGCCCCACATAAGGTCGTGGCGTTTATCTGTTGCTGATCAACGTTAGTTTGTGTTGTAAATGCGTTTAAATGCTAAGAATCTAGTGTTTCTTATGAACACCGCAGAGTGTGTGAACTCTTGATAATGAAGACCGTGACATCAAAAAAGAATGGAGACTAGCTGGCGCTAATGTTAGCTGTTGTACTAGTTACGATGTTTATGTTTATTAAATGTGTTCATTTTTTTTACAAAAGAAACAATACAAGACAATCCCATAAATGATAATGTACAAAATATAAAAAAATGAAAGGTAGCAGAAAGAAGAATAAATCTTATTATATCTGCCCCTTTTCTCCAACATCAGATTAAACAAAAATAATCTTCAACAAACAGTACAAAATAACTAACTCTTTCTAATTTTCTAACTAAATTTCTTTTGCTGCAAATAATGTTGTGGTATTTATAAAATAATATGTACTTGGTGAATGAATATATCATGTTCATCAGCTCTGTGCAGCAGTATTTATTTTGCACTGGGTCATCTGTTTGACATCAACAAAGTGATAAAACAGTAATGTTTCTCAAGTATGTTTTTTTGTAAGGTGATTAAAAATGTGTCGTTGTCTTTTAGCTCCATGAGGCGTTCCACATCCAGGGAATGTCTGAGCCGTGCAGCAGTCCCAAACACTCGAGACCACCTTCAGGATGCTCCACCCGCAGGATGCTCCACCTGCCAGCCGGAAACAAACACCAAGGTCTCAGCTGCACCCAACATTGTTGTGGATGGAGGTCTCAAGAGATGACGCAGCTCTGGCCGAGACTCTCTGCATCATCTTCCGCTGAATTTGAAATACATGTCACACATTTGGCACTTCGCATCTGGTTCTGTGAACTTCTTTTAGAATAGGATACCCTTTATGTAAATTACTATGTACTTGTGTTAAATTATTATTTATGTTTTCTTCTAACCCTGTGCGGACTGGGCACCTGGGTGGTCTGTAACACAGGTGTACACACCCACCTGTTCACATCTGGCCATAACCTATGTCAGAAAGGGATTTTTTTATAAGTCATAAATTGAAGTACAGGAAACTTTTAAATTTTAACGTTTAAAAAGTTTATGCTTCCTATAACTTTTTTAATAATGTACAATTTGGATTACTCTAATTGATTATTGCACTTTGTTTCTTTTGTTTTACAATATTTAATATTGGCACACCTGAAACAATTATAATTTATATTAAATTTAAACATTACTTTGTAAAAATTGCTGATGTAAACATGTTTATTAAATGTTTGTTTAAATTATGCATGCATCTGAGAGAAATGCAATTTCAATCCTGTGTATGTTCTGTACATATTGCAGTTTGGACAATAAAGTTGACTTTGAATTTTGACTTTGATGTATGATTTGGAAATGTATTTATCAATACAGAGGTCTAGTGTTGACAGAACAATGAGCTTCATAATTGATTATGTTGACTATGAGCAGTCCATTTTAACACATTTACTATATAAAAATTAATTTTAACTGAATGTGGAGTGCAACATGTATATCATTTAGTATTTTTACTCATTTTTTATAAGTTTGTGTGTGCTTTTACTGGTAGAGTAATGCATACCCATAGTAATTCACATCACAGGAGAAATGCTTTTAAGACAATAAAATGCACAGTGTATTCAAGACCAGGTTTATTGGTGTGTTTTTTAATATATAGTATATTTATTAGGGCTTTAGGAAGTACTAAATAATTCATAATTATACCCTTGGCGTCTCCCTACAACACATGTTTTCTACAGGTGAGAGGAAGCTGCAGTGACCACAGGTGCACCTTTTGAAAGTTTTTATTTATTTATTGCTTTACAATTTGGATTGAGATAGTTGAAAATTATTTAAAAAAAAGATAATTTGTTACTGCTTTGAACATTAGCCTATGTTGCTAATATAAATTTACCACTCAGATGCTGGACCCGTTCGGTCCACACCACCAGATTCTTGCACAAGAGCGTCAGTGCCTGTAGCCAGCAGCTCGAACTGATAAGGCTCAGGACCTGTGGCTCTCTGCTCCAAGTCTCCCTCAGTTTCTGGTGAGGGAGGTGGAGAAAAGACCTGTGTCGCTGTGTTCACTCTCCATGTTGCATAATATTATGCTAATGCTAGCTGCATGTCACGGTCCTGGCCACACCCACCTACTCGCTCTAACCCCACCTCCTCCCCTCCTTTAGGCGGTGCCTCTACAGTCTATCGGAATGCCCATTTTGGAGAAGATTTTGAATTTGAACTTGGGGAGGAGTTAAAGACCCAGAGCCCGTTTAGTTTCACTTTAATGCTGTTCAAGAACATTATAACGTTACTGTTGCTTTTCAACCCTAGCTGTGTTTATAGAGTAATTGACAAAACCACATTGTTTAGCTAATAAGCCTCTTTTGTAGGTGAAGCCTTTTAAATAAAAAAAAACATTGTTAGAATTTGTTTGTTAGAATTAACAGAAGGCAAATGTGTGTTAATTTATTGTAGCTACAAACGAGTATTTTGAGGTTTAGTTTCATCCTTGATGGCTCTTTTTGACGAGTACTCTTGAAATGTTGCTAAAAGTGATGCAACAATGTGGCTATTTGACATGTTTTTGGATATTTTTGCACAACAATAAAGCTCTGTGGCTCAGATGAATTGGATGTGTCAGGCTTCACAGACAGTACGTGTTACTACAATCACTCTATTGTTTTTTATTTTCTCCTCACACTTGTAGTTTAAAAAAATCACACTCAAAAGAACTGCTACAAGGCAAACTTGTCTTGTGCTCATTTCATAGTATCACAGTTGTTGTGCTTTGTTTTAAATTGATCAAGCTTCTGGTTTTATGTCGGTCTCTTTCCTTACCTGTTACATAACACTAGATAATGAGTTGAAACCAAATCAAGCGTACTCCTTCCTGCTGAATCCACAGGAGGCCCGTGTCCGGTACAGTTCTGTTGTGAGTCGGCCTGGTAAAGACAGCTTGTCTGGCCGCTCTCCCTTCTGCCTCGCTGTGCTGCTGACAAACAAAACGAGTGCTGAATCTGGGAAAGAAGGCACAGAAAAAAGGTTGAAATCTTCCAAACACTTTTTTAACACACATTCAGAAAAAGCAGATAGTGATTGCACAAGGCTGTTGCAAATATTGTTTCCTCCAGCAAAAAGAAAGTGGTAGGTTTGATTAATTTATCAATCCATCCATCATCTTTACCCGCTTCTTCCTTTTTGGGTCACAGGGGTCACTGGTGTCCACATCCAGCAGTCACTGAAGCCGTTTTCGCACTGCGCGGCCCTCAACGGCCCGGCCCGCCCCACCCCGCCTTCTAACCCGGGTTTGTCATGTTCCCATTTGCCTTTTCCGCCCAGGGTCCGCCCTCGTTTTGGAACCTGCTCGACCGTGGTTCTATCGGGCCGGGCTCCCGGGCCCAGTTTGACGTCATGTACTGCTCATCATCTGATTTGTTGTTTGCAGCAGGGGCGGGACTCGTTCTAACAACAACCTCAGCGCGAGCAGAATTTCATTAAAATTTAACTACAGAAACCCCTAAAAAAATTGTTAGCTGAATTAGTGTTTCTGAGTTAAATTTTTGTTAATGACTGATTACAAATCAGCTTATGTTAGGACGTAAATAACACGAAGCTCGCACCCATAGCCTACAGAGCATTTCCGCCTTTCAGCACGAGCTGAAGTTCATTAAAATATAACTAATATTCTCTAACTCTTTCGCGTAGTCAGGGTTTTAAAATATAACTGATAATCTCTAAATCCTGCACGTGCCGTAATTTTACGAGGGACGAATCCTTCATAGCAAAGGTTGACTACAAAAACACTAATAAGCCGCCTTGGCTGAGAGGAAAAGCTCTCGGCTTTAAGCCCAACATTTTATCTTGACCCGTAGACTACGATTTCGAATCTCACCTGGGTCAAGTTATTTTACGTTTGTTTTTTATTGGAGAAAATAAAAATAAGGAGTTTGTGTTAACCACAGGCATAACACAAACTCCTTTTTATTTTCTCCAATAAAAGACAAACAAAAAATAACTTGACCCAGGTGAGATTCGAACTCGTAGCCTACGGGTCAAGATAAAATATATATGCCAAACGCGCGTTGGACAGCATTTCCACCTCACAGATGCGTGGTGCTGCGCCAAGATTCCGGACTTATCTTAGAGCAGGGCTGAGGCCGGCTGGACTCGAACCGTAGGGAGGAGGCTGGACTGAGCTTGAGGTAGTGGCTGCCGCCAGGCAGCAAACACCGAAGGACTTTACAAGATTAACATGGTAAAAACAATTATTTGTATTTAAAATTATAGCAAAGATGTGTCTTAAGCTGAACTATTCCTTAATAAATTCACGTAGTGGTCAAAACAGCAGGATTTAAAAAAGTAGTTTCGCCACGTGCACGCGCGTGCACGTGCGCCGGCTTTATTTCTATATAATGTAGCTAAATAAACGCTTAAAAAATATATTTCATAGCTGACGTTATATCAAGAGGGTGCTTGAGCTGAACAGTTCCTTAATAATTTCACGTTGTGGTCAAATCAGCTGGATTTAACAAAGTAGGTCGACACGTGCACGTCACATGCACGCGCGGGTGGGGTCGATCGGCGTTCTTTCTTTTAAATGTAGCTAAATAAAAGCTTAAAAATATATTTCATAGCTGGCTTTATACCACGAGGGTTCCTCAGGTGAACAATTCCTTAATAATGTCACGTTGTGGTCAAATCTGCTGGATTTAAATTGATTTGTTTTGACTACTTCCAAACCTGTCACATGTGCTACGAAAATAAATTATAAAAAAATCGAATTTTAATTCAAATAACTCCAACAGCTTACAGTTAGT
>JBBPBX010030392.1:0-12324 GCA_038048925.1 Garcialebias charrua
AAATGTACATATCAACAGCAAAACAGCAACAAAACATATAAATACAGTGCCTAAATGGTAAGAAGAGTAGAAAACAATTGAATTTTAAGTGTTTTGAACTGTGTGTTCTTCACACAAAAAGCTGGGAACAGGTGGAATTCCTCAAGTGGTCAGAGGTATCAGTAATAATTGAGAGGCTATTTCTACTGTGTTCTTGGTGTTAAAAAATAAGCTTTACCTTATCTTTCCATATTCTCCATCATCTAGCAACTTGTTCAGCTTAGCCCTGGTGGTGAAGCCAATGTTCAGCTTTCTTCCTGCCAAACAAATAGAGCTAACATAAATACTGTGTTATGCTAATGATCAGAGACATATTGGACAAGAAGTCATGTGCTGTTGGGCTACTGGGAAAGTCCATCCATCCATCCATCCATCATCTTTACCCGTTTCTTCCATTTTGGGTCACGGGGGTCGCCGGTGCCCATATCCAGCAATCACAGTGCAAGGTGCGGGGTGCACCCTGGACAGGTCGCAAGTCCATCACAGGGCCACATATAGAGACAAACGAGACAAACAACCATTCACTCTCTCACTCACACCTAGGGACAATTTAGAGTTACCAATACCAATTTGGTCTGTGGGAAAGTCATTCTTAATAAAATTAATAAAACTTAGCAGGTTTCTCATCAGGAGGTGACACCATACTCACTTGTAATATTAGGTATCAAAAATAATCATGAATGATTTTCCAACACTTACCTGGTAAAGGGTTTGCCTTTTCTTTAAAGGGAAAGTCACGAGCCTGTTCACAGCCCTGCAGGGCTGTTGGCAGCATGAATTCTTCGCACACAGCTTGCGAATGAATTTAAACATCTGCAACACAGACATTTACAAATGTAAGACAGTGGGTAAAATGTGTTGTACAAACTCCCGGGGCGTCGTCACTACACAAACAAAAGGAACCTGGAGTTTCCACAAACATTAAAAGAAACATTTCTAATAACTACTAGATAAACTTTTCTGCTAAACAAGAAAAATATTATAAATATGATACATTTTGATCAAATTAATTAAACAACAACCCTGTTACACGACACTGGTAGTGGTGCATTACCACCACGAACTGCTGAGGAAGTGGACAGAAACAATGCAAACAAACAAACAAACACATTAATTAATTAATCATTATTTTACAGGTTTGACTCGAACTTGATCTGATCTTAGTCTAAAAGAAAGATGAAAGGTGGTGGGCCGTGCATTATTATATATATTATATATCAAGGACTGCCAGGCCTTTAATTGTGTCCAGCATCAGAACAGCTGAAGTGAACAGGAGAGGACAAACATGTCTCCTGTTTCTGCAGATGTTCAGCTGACCAACATCTGGCTGCAGTGGAGAAACGTTCAGGAAGTAGAAACTAATTCTCTCCTGGACTCTGTGTCTGTTTGAAGCTCAGCAACGTTCTTCAGAGTCTCCCACTCTGAGTGCAGCCTCTCAAACGTTGGTTCTGCTGAGTTCTGTCCACAGAACCTGCTCCACATCTCAGGTCCAGATGGTCCACTCAGCTGCAGTTTTAGCTAAGCGTTTTAGCATCCGTAGCTTTTAGCAACGGCAGGTTTTGTTCATTCAAGCGAACAGAGCTAACAGCTAGCAAATAAACAAAACAGAACCGATTACTGTACCTTCAACTTCCAACTGAATGTCCAGTCGTCGTCCAGAGTCAGACCAGTCGACGTCTAATAAAAAGCAAGTTTTACGAGCGCTCCGAGACAACAACAGTTTCTTGTCCAACAGTTGAAAAGGAAATGGCTACATTTGAACGAAGCGCGCGCGAAGCAAGAGGCGTTGATTGGTTGAATATGATCACATGATACTTCCTGCGATAAACAAGAGTGGCGTTGATTGGTTAGGACAAAGTTCACATGCAACCTGACAAGCAAGAGTGGCGTTGATTGGTTGGAACGTAAATGATCACGTTCTACCCCCAATCCAATCATAACGCATGAAGACCACAACAGAAAAATGGCAGAAAGCAGTACTTCACGTTTCACGTACGCCTGGATAATAATGATGATAATAATAATACCCTGATGCATGCTCAATAATAATAATAACAATATACTATATATATATATATATATATATATATATATATATATATATATATATATATATATACAGTATATACAACAATATAAAAAAAACTGACAAAACGTTTAAAACAGAAGTACTAAAAATAAACCAGTGTGAAAATACTTTGTGTAAAATATCTTGGCCAAAAGTTTAAACAGAAGTATAGATTAAGTATACTTAGACTTTTAGTTTATTTTTAGTATAAGTCAAGTATTGTGTAAAATAAACTTGGCTAAGTATACTTTTGATAAGTACCTAAAAAGTAAACTGAAAGTATACTCTTATTTTTTTAGTTTAAAATTAGTGTACTTTAAGTATACTTGCATATACTACTTTTTGGTAAGGGGAGCTTCACGTCAGACCTCCACCAACCACATGTTTGTTCTCTAACAGGTATGGTTGTAATTTCTAGTAAAATTGTTCAATATTATACTTCGGTCCAGCAGCCTCCACTTCTAAAAGTCAGCGCTCACGCGGTTTGGTTGTGCACGCGCTAACACCATGAATTAGATAGTAACGCTTGTGAGGTTCTTTCAAAATAAAAGCTGATATGTGTCTCCTGTTGGTACTATCTCTGTACATAAAACACATGTTAGCACTGGAAGCTGTAATGGGACCATCATTCTTGCTCAGCTGTTTCCACTAAAAGTTTGAATATCGCCCCCATATCCAAATAGTAGAGAACTTTTTGTGTCAATCAATCAATTCAGCGCGCGCTAGGCTTGCAGAGCTTCAAAATCTGGGAGGTGCATGACCACGCGCAAAACCAACGCGCTGGCCAAAGCACGGGGGCGGGCACTTCGCGATTGCGTCACTTTGGCCGCACGCTCTCTCGCGCCCTATGCGACGTGTCAACCATAAACCAGGCTTTAGGAACTGTTTGGATCCTGCGGTCAAGCTGTCCACGATTCAGATTTTTAAAAATCTTGCTCTTCTTCACAGCTTGTTACAGCATCACGATGCGTTCAGTTTCAACTAAAAAATGGACTCCGCTACACCAAAATATCCAGGAATTCAGAAATAGAAAATGTCTAGTACACCTGGTCCCCGACTTACGAGCGAGTTCCATTCCTCCAACTATCTCGTAACATGAAAATCTCGTAAATCGGAGACCACCTGTATATATACAGTATATTTATACCGCACCAGCCGCCACTTATACACCTAGGTGTGCGGTAATGACTATTCTAACACTTTAACACATTTTAAAAGAGCATACAGTAAATAAAAAAATAATTTCTTACTTTGAGCAGCAGCTTCTGTCGTCTGTTTGCCTGTTAGCTCTGCTGTTAGCACCGCTGCGTTACGTCCGAGCTTCGCAGCTTTCTGTAGCACCACGCAGTCCAAACCCTTTACTGGAAGGACTGTTCGTATCCTAACTTCATACATTTGGAGACAGAAAAAGTTTTAATAACTTACCGAAAGCCGTCTGCGCTCGCCTCCTTTAGCTGCACCTGTTAGCATTTAGCCCCACCGAGTCCACAGCTACGGGCAGTCTGGTTTAGCTGCAGCTTCAAAAAGGCTGTCGGCTTTGTTATTCCAAGGTAGCTGGGTGTCCCCCGATATCTTCGCTTCCAGTCTGACATCGAGGCGAGCTCCAGGAACCTCTGATCGCACAAAGCTGGCTGTCTGGTGGAGCTAAGAGGGGGCAGCTACGAGGCTGTTAGCTCGTTGCTAATCCGGCACACTGCCCCTTAGCTCCGCTTGTTGCAGGCGGCGCTTTGGGAGCGATCGCTGAGCGATCCGCGGCTGCTGCACCAGTCCAGACACATCCACAAAGTTCACCGAGTGTTTCCAGCTAATTTATCCGTATGAGGCAACCTCTGATCGGACAAACGGTCCTCCAAAGCCGGCAGCTCCCGGCCGCAGATGGTCCCTTAGCCGGCATGTCAATCCCCGCCCGCTTAGCTCTGCTCGTTGCATTAGGCGGAGGCATTTTGTCTGCCGGCTGCGCGTCGGGAGCGATCGCTAATACGCTAAAAATTGAAATAAAACATAAAAATAACAATTATACTTTATTTATATAGCCATTTAAAACAACCACAGCTGCAACAAAGTGCTGTACACATGAAATTAAGAACATTTAAACAAAAAAAATAAAAATAACAATAATACTTTATTTTTTATTTTTAAAATGTCATATTTTTATTAAATATGATAACCTCGTAAATCCGGAACCTCGTAGGTCAGAGCGCTCGTAAATCGGGGACCACCTGTATATTAGTTTATTTCTTGACATATCATCAGAATAGTCACTTCAATACGGTCCACTTATTAAAATGCTTTAACAACAAACAAAAACTCATGATGTCATCAACAAGTTAAATTCAAAATAATATTTTAAGTGGTTTTACTGTGATATATATACATACACAGAATGTCATAAAAACTTATGTAATTCCTCAGGAAAAAAATTAATTTGCAAGAACAAAAGTTTTGTCCTACAGATTATAAACTCTTATTTGCCACAGGTGTTGAGAAATTCCAGAAGTTTGTTAAACTCAGTTCTGGTGGTTTTGCAGTGATGACAGGATGCATCCTTGCAGCCTACGTGATTTACAAACCGGATTCCAAAAAAGTTGGGACATTAAACAAATTGTGAATAAAAACTGAATGCAATGATGTGGAGGTTAGAGCTGGGCCATATTATATCGTTACCGGTTTTACCGGTATAAAAAGCTGTCCCGGGCAAAAAAGTTATATCTTGATATGCTAATTTCATGACGTAATACATAATGGCGCCCCGCCCCCTTAACAAACGAGCGCTTCAAACCAACAAACTGAAGTGCGCACCTCCCCTCCACCAGTCTGCCTGCAATACTGTACTTGCTAGCTAAAATGCTAAAAACAAACAACTCGCGTCTCTCTCAGCTTCTGTCCCCCTGCTTAAACTCCAGGTAGAGAGAGTTCAAATGCCTCCCCCTCCCCGCTCTGAGCAGTCGGTGCTGTGTGTCTCCCTTGCTGAACCGTCTTTACAAACATGAGCGGCTCCATGGACCAAGAGTCAGGTAATCAGAGACAGATCATCTAAAAAAAGCTAAGTCTGGTCATCTAGACATGTTCAGAGGACCAGACTTAGCTTTTTTAGATTTTTCTACCTGGATTATTGAGCATGCATCAGGGTGTGCAGAGACAGATCAGTTTTTAAAAAATGAATATTTCCTGCATGAATAGATGAGACTTTTTAATCTAAATAACAGATCATTTTTTTATTTTTTTATTTTTATACTTGGGAGACTGAATACTTTTAGCCTGGTTAAAACCAGACCCTTGCCCTTCACTTTGCTTCGTACTAGGGTCTGGACTTTCTGTTATACAGAACCGATTCTTGCTGGAGGCGTGGCCTCTGCTGAGGAACAAAACCATTGGATCTTAGAAAAATTTTGAACAGGGAAAGCATTCTGCTCCCTCCCCCTCAGAGCCATATATGGCTCTGTTTCCCGTGCTCTGCTGAACTTGAGATCAGCTCCACCTCCTGCTGCGCCTCCTCCACACGCCTCTCACTGCCGCTGCATATTCTGTGTTTATATGTTAATAAAAAGTTCTAAAAAATAAAATAAAACCATGGAGCGCTGGTCCAGCACACCAGAAGACCAGAAAATCTGCAGGGACTCGGGCAGCAACGTAAAACCAGAGTTTAATTCTCTCGTGACAACCTCAGTCATTTCCTCATTCATTGCACTCAGCGGAGGGAGAGGAGGAGGAGGAGGAGGAGGAGGAGGAGGGAGAAGGGAGCGATCACTTGACTTTTGGCAAAAAAACAAAAGAAAACTCCAGATAAGGGATTAAGAAGGGGAATTTAATACATTTGTGTCGCATATAAAACAGTCCTGCATCGCTTTGCATCGCTTTGAATGAGAACATGCGGATGCTCGCTGGCTGCGCACTGGGACAGGTGGGGGCGTTGGTTAGGGGCCAAAAACTCAGCCCCTTCTGTTCTCTGATTGGTCCGGTCAAAAATCTGCCGGCGAAATCCTTCTCTATGGGAGAAGTCCCAGACGGAGCAGTGAAGGGAAATGGAATTGAGCGGAGCTGCGTAGGAAGGCGAGGGCCAGGCTAGAATACTTTACTAAATAAAGTAATTTCAGTAAAATTACCCATTGTTGTTTTTTTTATTTTATATACATAATACTGCAAAGCAACATGTTGAGTTAATTTTGTCAAATAAATAAATTTATTTTTTGTTTTGTTTTTTCGGTTGTATCACGAAATTTATCGTTATCGTGATAATGCTCTGAAATATCACAATATAATTTTTGAGCCATATCGCCCACCCCTATGTGGAGGTGCCAACATCTAATATTTTATTCAGAATAGAACACAGATCACAGATCAAAAGTTTAAAATGAGAGAATGTATCATTTTAAAGCAAAAATATGTTGTTTCAAAATTTCATGGCGTCAACAAATCCCAAAAAAGTTGGGACAAGTCCATTTTTACCACTGTGTGGCATCCCCCCTTCTTCTTACAACACTCAACAGACGTCTGAGGACAGAGGAGACCAGTTTCTCAAGTTTAGAAATAGGAATGCTCTCCCATTCATGTCTAATACAGGCCTCTAACTGTTCAATCGTCTTGGTCCTTCTTTGTTGCACCTTCCTCTTTATGATGCGCCAAATGTTCTCTATAGGTGAAAGATCTGGACTGCAGGCTGGACATTTCAGTACCCGGATCCTTCTCCTACGTAGCCATGATGTTGTGATTGCTGCAGAATAGGGGTGCAAATCTCTCAGTGTCTGGAGAATCGTTTCGATTCCGATTTCTGATTCACAGATTCAATTAAAAATCAATTCTAAAACTATTTTCATCCCAGGATCGATTTTCGATTCAGAATCAATTTTCGATTCTGAAACGATTTTCGATTGAAATCATGAAAAGATTAAACAATAATGTAAACAAATAAAACATTTATTTAAACCAATAATGTATGCTTGTAGCAAACATTAATAATGTCAAATAATACAGTATAAATACAGCAGCCTGAATTGTGAGCAGATGGGTATATGAATAGAATGCAGCAGCTTTAATCGGCTCCCAGAGGTCACTGGTGCCTATATCCAGCAGTCACTGTGCGAGAGGCAGGGGACACCCTGGACATGTCTCCAGTCCATCACAAATCATTCAAAATACAAACGTAAACAAAGAGTGCATAAACATTTAACTCAAAATAAAATAGACTTCAAAATCATATTGCATTCATCCATGTTTCAAATGTGTATGGATGGATGTTGTTTAAAAGATTTGTTTGGTAAATGTTTTCAACAAAAGCCATCTATCCATCATCTTTACCCGCTTTATCCTTATCAGGTCCTGGAGGTCACTGGTTTGGGTCAGATTTCTTCTTCTTTCTGCCACCTTTCATTTTATGTATTCTTTCATATACTATGAGATATGGTAGGGCTGGGCGATATGGACCAAAATTAATATCTCAATATTTTTATGATATATCGCAATATACGATATATATCTCGATAAATGTTTCTTTCCATAAAATAATAACAAAAATATATTTCTGAGTCAAAGCTTTGTCCCAGTTGTCACATAGCAACATTTATTAACAAACAGCTGTAACTCTACAATATAAATGTCTAAAAATAAACTATTTACTTACATTAATTTATTTTTCAGACATTTATTTACATATGTTAAATAATAATCTTCTTCAGCTGAGGCAGCTGTTTCTGAGAGGCTAGAGCTGTCTCCTCCAATGGGAGAGTTGGGGGTTTAATTCCACCAGCAGTCACATGCTGAAGTGTTCCTGTACAAGACATTGACCTCCTCATTGCCTCTGATGTGTCCCATCAGTGTTTGAATGTGATAAAGTACTGATTAATCATTGTACAGTTCTAGTAGAGTGCTGTATGAATGTGTAAATGAGGACATAGATTGTGTTTTAAAGAGCTTTGAGTATCTTGATAAGATAGAAAGGTGCTTTCACGTTAGTCAGCGTTTGTGAACTGTGAGAGGAGCAGAGGGAGGTGGAGACGTTAATAAACACAGCAGCTGTCTGAAGCTCCCAGCTAGACGACAGACCCGTCTTCTTATTTGAAATAGTTCAGAGCTCATTTATTCGTGCTGTGTGCCTTTTAGAGGAACACAGACAGGAAGCGCGACATTAATAAATCAGCAGTTTATCGTAGGACACGGTCAGTCTCAGCTGTGGAAGAAGACGGCTAAAGCGTTAACCATCTTGTTAGCTGCTGAGGACCGTGTCTTTGGCGATGTGATGAGCTGCTGATTTATTAATGTCTCCACCTCTCTCTGCTCCTCTCATATTAAGCTCTGCCAGTGGTGTCAAAAGTATTCACATTCATTACTCAAGTAGAAGTATAGATACTGGGATTTAAAATTACTTCTGTAGAAGTAGAAGTATCAACTCTAGCTTTTTACTCAAGTAAAAGTAAAAAAGTACTGGTTTCAAAACTACTTAAAAGTATAAAAGTAAAAGTAGCGTAAGAAAAAGCAACAACAAAGACAAATGCTTAGGCCGCACCACACATACTATTGTATACAACCCCACCTCCCCCACAAAAATCATTTTTTTAGACTAGATTATATTATATTGTTAATGTTGAAAAACTAGGGGTGCACTAAGCTACCTGTCTTAACTGCATATATGCCCATTGAAAATAGACACATTTAAATGCAAATTTAAATATATTAAAATAACCATACTGTATGTTTATGTTTATTAAATTTGTTCATTTTTTTTACAAAAGAAACAATACAAGACAATCTCATAAATGATTGTGTACAAAATGTAAAAAAATGAAAGGTAGCAGAAAGAAGAATAAATCTTATTATATCTGCCCCTTACTTCCAACAATCAGATTAAACAACAATAATCAACCATGTAAACAATAATAATCTTCAACCAACTTTTTCCAACAATCAGATTAAACAATAATAATCTTCAGCCAACAGTACAAAATGACTAACTCTTTCTAATTTTCTAACTAATACAATACACATTACGCTATTTCATATATATTTTTTAACACATTTGTTTTGATCAATTTTTTAAATGTAAACATTGACTTGGCATTTTTAACTACATTCTCCAAGCCATTCCATAATCTAATTCCCTGAATTGAGGTAGAACGTCCCTTCAAACTGGTTCTGAATTGTGGTTTTACAAACAACTCTGTCCCCTTAAGATTATAACAACTTTGTCTTTTAACAAAGTGCATTTGGATATTTAAAGGTAATGCATTATTTTGAGCTCTATACATAACTGATAAAATATTATAGTCTACCAAATCATGGAACTTCAATAACTTTAGTTGATAAAATAATGTACTTGATGGATGACGGTAATGCTTTCTAGTGATAATTCTTACAGCTCTTTTCTGTAATACAAAAATAGGCTTTGTGATTGTTTTACACGCATTCCCCCAAACATCAATACAATAGATTAAGTGTGGAACAATGATTGTGTTATACAACAAATACAGAGCTTTATCATTCAATAGGTCTCTGACTTTGTACAGTACTGCAATCGATTTAGCTATTTTTATTCTTACAGAATTTATGTGTTGTTTCCATGTCAGTTTGTCATCAATGATAACACCCAAAAACTTCACCTCACTCACTCTACAAATCTCAACATCCTCAATTTTGAGTGGAACATCAACAGTTTTCTTTTTATTACCGAATATCATGTATAGGGGTATTATTGAGCATTTGCCTGCAGTGTGAACGTAGTCTATGAAGTAAAACTTTGTTAAGTTCAGTGAAAACTCTGACAGAAAGAAAATATGTTTTAAATCTGAATAAAAAAGAGAAACAATGTTAGCAAGCAAACCCAGAGCATGTAGCTAGTTCCATGGCTAGTACTTCCTAACCATAGAAAACATTATACAACATTAGTATGCCCAATTAGGATGCCCAACATGCCCCTCTGACCATCAACAGCACCGCAGTGGAGAGAGTAGACAGCACCAAGTTCCTGGGAGTGCACGTCTCAAAGGACCTGTCCTGGAGCAGGAACACTGCAGCACTGGCAAAGAAGGCTCACCAGCGTCTCTACTTTCTCCGCAAGCTGAAAAGGGCTGGAGCTTCAACCCCCATCATGAGCACCTTCTACAGAGGTGCCATAGAAAGTGTCCTGACCAGCTGCATCACTGTGTGGTTTGGTGCATGTACTGCATCCTGCCGCAAGAGCCTCCAGCGCATTGTGAGAGCAGCTGAGAAGATCGTGGGCACCTCCTTGCCCTCACTGCAGGACTTACACAGCAAACGCCTCACTCGGAAAGCCCACCGCATGGCAGGTGATCCCACACACCCACTACACAGCTGCTTCAGACTGCTGCCATCAGGGAGGAGACTGAGGAGTCTCCAGGCTCGAACCAGCAGACTGAGAGACAGCTCTGTTCATCAGGCAGTCAGAATGCTAAACACTCTGCCTGCTCTGCCTCCCCTCCCATTTGAACTGCCTTAACACTAAACTACTGTTTACATTTATTTACACTACTCTAATATCTACACCACTGCTGGTACATATACAGTGTGCTCTGAACGGTCTTATTTAGGGATGCCCAATGTGCCTTACTGCATATGCCACTTTTTGCCTCTATAACAACATCAACTACTACCTCATACATATACTGTGTACATTGACTCATACGCTGCTTTGCCACTTTGCAAATGTCAATGCTAGAAACCTTTAGTTTATTTTAGTTATACTTTTTATACTCTTTTTTATACTAGTATGCAAAAACTCAGGACAATATTATGTTCATTAAATGTTTAATGTTTTAGTTTTAGAGTTGGTGTAAATTTTCATACTCTTATACCACTATGCAAAAAACTCAGGACAGTGTTAGTTTTACTATTTTATGCTTATGTCTATTATTATATGTTTCAGTGTTTCAATGTTTAGATGTTTACTGTTGCACCGAGGGACTGAGAGAAACGCAATTTCGGTCCTGTGTATGTCCTGTACTGTACATATTGCAGATCTGACAATAAAGTTGACTTTGACTTTGACTTTGACTTACTAGGTTACTAGAAGTCAGTAATCAACTGACTGATTTAAAAAAAAAACTTTCAGCTTACCTCAATATTAGGCATGTAACGAGATCTCGTTGTACGAGATCTCGCGATATTAAACTCCCGCGATATCTCTCGTTGAGAGGTAACGTTGTCTCGCGAGACGCTAATTCTAGCGCTAGCAGAGCCCCTAGCAAGTCAGCGTCACGGACAGCATGGCTTCGCCGGATGAAGTTGCTATAGAAGACGTCCCAACTACTGATGGAGGGTCCCGGTGCCGCAGACGCTTCTACATTGACATGGAGGGTCCCGGCGCTGCCCCGGATGTAAAGGCACACGCGTAAACACCGGCGTGACCGGTGTTGCCAGATAGAGTCCCACCCACCCAAAGCACTCTTTACCCGCAAAAGTGAGAAGGAAAATCGCGGTGAACCGCCCAATTTGGCAACACTGGTGAGTGACGGCTGCGATATTTATGTTAAATTTTTGGAAAGTCCTGCGTGAATATCTATATTCTACAAAAAAAACGGCAAAATGAAAGAAAAGTAACGAGGCTATTTTTAAAAAGTAAGGAGTAGAAAGTACCAGTAATTGCGTGAAAATGTAAGAAGTAGAAGTATAAAGTAGGCTGAAAAATAATTACTTTACTAAAGTATAGACAACTAAAATTTGTACTTAAGTAAAGTAACAAAGTATTTATACTTCGTTACTTGACACCTCTGAGCTCTGCAGTGCGCGCACGGCTAAATAAGCTCAGACCCGTGGTTTGTTTTAAAGATCCACTGACGTGATTTTTCTACTATTCATCAAATTGCTCAAAATATATATATATTATCATTTAAATATGTTAGTTTTAGCAAACAAAATGATAAATCACTTTAATTTTGCTTTAAAAGTGATTTTGAACTTCAAGCCGTGTTTAATCATGGGAAATCCGTTTACACCTGAACGCACCATCTGTGATGTAATGTCCAGAGTGAGAGGCAGAGGGCTCCAGTCTCTTCAATAGCGGACATTTTAAAACTTGACTAATTTATCAATCTAGATGAAGATTTGAGCTATTTGTCTTCATTTTGGGAAGCAGAAAATAGTTTGGGTGATGGAACAAGAAACAACAGGATCTAATTTAGGTCTGATGCTGTATCAGACTGACCTTCATGTGGAGCTGCGCACACTGTGACAAGCTCAGAGCTCTGCCTCAACTCTGGACATTACATCAC